>CAUYUJ010019837.1:1069146-1156646 GCA_963575745.1 Prorocentrum cordatum | reverse complement strand
CTACTACTACTACTACTACTACTACTACTACTACTACTACTACTACTACTACTACTACTACTACTACTACTACTACTACCACCACCCCTACTACTACTACACTACCGATACTACTACGACGACTACTACTACTACTACTTCTACTACTACTACAACTGCTGCTGCTCGTGCTACTATCATTATAACTACCACATGTACTACTACTGCGACTACTACTACTGCTACTACTACTACGACTACTACTACCACTTCTACTGCTACTACTACTACTACGACTACGATTGCGACTTGTACACTACCACTACTACTAATACTTCTACGACGACTACTACGACGGCGACTGCTACTACTACCACTACTACTACGACGACGACTACTACTACTGCAACTACTACCACTACGAATACTACGATTCCTGGTTGTACTAATACAAATACTACTACTACTACTACTACTCCTACTACTACTACTACTACTACTACCACTACTACTACGACGACGACGACTACTACTACTCCTACTACTACTTCTATGACTACTACTACTACCACTACCACTACTATTACTACAACTACTACTACTACTACTACTGCTGCTACTACTACTACTACTACTACTACTGCTACTACTACTTCTACGACTACTACTACTACTACTACTACTACTACTACTACTACTACTACTACCACTACTACTACTACTACTACTATTACTACTACTACTACTACTACTACTACTACTACTACTACTACTACTACTACTACGAATATTGCTCTTACTACTACTACTACTACTACTACTACTACTACTACTACCACCACTACCACTACTACTACTACTACTACTACTACTACTACTACTACTACTACTACTACTACCTCTACTACTACTACTACTACTACTACTACTACTACTACTACTACTACTACTACTACTACTACTACTACTACTACTACAACTACTCCTGTCCACTAATTATTCCATTTCTACCCTCAGCCGTATACACTCCCACTCTGCCACCTAGCCGGCCGATAGCAACCCAACCCTGGCGGTTCTATTCTGCCTGTTTGGTCTCCTGGCGGGACAGGCCGGATGGATGCTGTCGCCTCGGCACCGCACCCACTTGTCTAGAGAATCGAGCTCCCGCCCAGGCGCGGCGCACATTTGTCGAACGCATCTGCGTCGACGCGCGAGCGGATGAACATGTCGCTCCCGCTTCGACGCCGCACACTTTTGCCACTCGCTTATTTCCGGGGGGGCCGCGCGAGGCGGCGACTTGGCGACTTGTCGCCCGAGTTCCGTGCGCATTTGCGTCGGAAGCGGCGTGCCAGCGCGGGCGCGGCAAAGTGCTCGTTCGCCGAAATGCATCGAAGGGACAGCGGCAGCGGGGCTGCGCGAGCGGGCGAAATGCCGACCCGCTCCGAAGGGCTCGAGTAAACTCCAGAGGAGCAGCACGAAGGCCCAGACATTGAGCTCATCGGGCCCAAGATTGACCCAATGAATCCCGGAGGGACCAAAGAGGGCTCACTGAGAGAGGGGAGACATCTTAGGCGATTAGGAGTAGAATGAACAGAAAGAGAGAATGATGACGAGCCTTCTATTTACGGTGTGGGAGCGCGTACAAATCACAAAATCAATGTGAGCCGCAATTCATTCTGACAGTGTGAGAGGGAGGGCAGAAGTAGACGGGGTCTCTGACTCGCACGATCTGGCAAACTTAACTGCTACTCCTACTCTTACTGCCACTACTCCTTCTCCTACTCCTACTCATACTACTAGTTGCTACCGCCGCAGCTGCCATATCCTTATCGTTATCGCCGTCAGCGTCACATAGCGTCATCATCCAAGGCTGCCCCAATATGGCTCCAAGACGGCCCAGGCGAGGAGCCTTCTCACCAGAACCATAGCGCCCGCCTCGAGACACCGAACGGGCCCCCAGGAGGCCCCAAACAGACCCCCAACGAGGCCTCAAGATGACCCAAAGATGCTCCAACGGAGCCCCCGAGAAGCCTGCAAGATTCCTTCGGAAGGGAGAGTGGGTACGAGAACGAGCATGAGGAAGGTGGAATGAAGGAGAAGGAGGAGAAGCAACAAAAACTGTGGACAAGGAACGGATGCTTCAGAATCCGCAACTGCCCAGTCCGGCCACAGAACTGGACCCAGTCTTAACTCGACCTCCTCTCTGATGCAATGCCGCGTTGGCACGATGGCGGGGCGTGCCGTAGGAGTACATCTAGATTCGCGCCGGTGAGCCCTGGGCTAGCAGGGTCGGCCAGGATTGAGCCGTCAGCCGAGACGATCATGGGTGCAAATCCGAAACCACCGACGCCGTTGTCATGCAGACTGTAGTGGATCGCTTGCAGCCAGCCTTAGGTCGGGCATGTTCCCCTACAGGCGGATTCTGACCGAAACAAATTTTCAAAAAAAGAAAAAAGAAAAGCCCAAAACATATTCAAACATAACAAACAAATGATACAAAATCGTCCCCTGACTATGTTTTACCATTTTTGAATACTCCTCCTGAAGACGGAGACGCCCGACTTAAAGCTAGCCGTGAACCTCGTTTGCATTCGCGAGGCCATTCAGCTGGGACACCGCCTGCTGCACCGCCCTTCAGGCACTGGCAGGGCTGCAGGCGGCATTGCAGCTGGCGTCGCAGGCCGGGTAGGGAGGGACCGGCCCAGAGGGCAATCGGGACGCGGAAGACCCCCGTTGCAACAGACAGCCCAGTCCTCCTCGCGGCGTCGAGCGAGGGGGGTCAGCGGGCTGGATAATGTCTTCTCAGAAGGTGGCGGGCCTTGCGAGAAGCTGTGTCTTCGTGGGAGGCTCCGATAACTGCTCAAAAGGCCGAGGGACTTGCGATCCCTCTGAGAAGGCCCGCCCCCTCCCCCTTCCCCCCCGGGGCTCGCCGCCGATCCTCCCCTCCGCCCAGGCCTTCCAGAAGAAGAATGTGAACTTTCGAAGGCTCGCGTAGCTGAGCCGCTCCCCCTGGAAGGCGTGGCGCGCCAAGTGGGGTGTTGGAGGCACCGCCAGGGGGGTCCCAGCGCCGACCTACGAGATCCACGCGGACCTCAGACAGTGCATGTCAGCATCATCTGCCGTGGGGAGCGACGGGGGCCTCGGACCTCTGACGTCGGAGCCGGGCCCCTCCCCAAAGGGTGGACCCCAGATGTCCCAAGCCCAAAAAACACGCCGTCGTCATTTTCGAAAGGGTGCGGGGGACAATCCGCCACCGCGCCGTAGACATAAAATGGAGGGTCCACAGAACTGTGCCCCCAATGTGGAACCCATTAAGTGCTCGCTAGAGGGGCCAGGCACCAAATTGACTGAATTTCTGGGAGCTCCTAGGCGCGCTCTTGGGGCTCCACGCGCTGCTTTTCCAGCGGCCTTGGACGGCCTTGAGGGCATGGCCAGAGGCCTCAACCTCAAACGTGCCATAAGATGATCCCAGGGGTCCGTGCTGGAGCCCTCGCGGGGGCCTCCTTGGCCCCAGAGTCAAACATCAGAAACCACGTGTTGCGAGCCGCTATAACATTCAACGCTTTTCGGTTTTGACCGTGTCCAAGGCGGCCCAATAGACCACAAGGACCGCCCTAAACCTCAAAGAAATGGTCAAGAGGCCCCCGAGACGGCGTCCACATGATGGGCCCAGAAGGGGATACCTATCATCTGGAACCCTCCTCCCAAGATGGCCCCCGAGACCGACAGCAGGGTCCCAAGGAGCTCACACGAGGCCCTCAGGAGGCCTCAAGGAGGCCCCAAAAGGCACCCGAGGAACCTCCAAGACGCCCCGAAGAGGTCCCCAGGAGGCCGCCGACGGGCCTCCCGAGAGACCCCCACACAGGCCGCCGAGAGGCCTCGACGAGGCCTCTGTATGCGACCCAGGCACGGAGGCGGGAGGGGCCGAGTGCCATGAGATTTTGGGTGACCCAAAAGGGGGTCCAGCTGAAAGGGGGTGGTGCAGTAGATTTGGGGCATTTGTATTGCAAATGTACTGCGACGGAGAATTGCATCGCATTGTATTGCAAGTAATGCGTTGCACGCGAAAATCCAGCAATACATTTGCGCCGCGGAATGTGTTGCACGCCCCATATGTACTGCAACCCCACCAATCTATTGCACCAAATCTATTGCACCACCCCCTTGTCGCTGGACCCCCTTTTGGGTCAACCCGAACGGAGGCGGGAGGGGACGAATGCCATTAGATCTGCCGCCCCCTGTTGGCTTGGCACAGGGGTGCCCGGCGTGCTGAATCCTTCCGGTTTTGGTTCTTCTAGAACTCCCCCTGGGGCTTCGGCCCGTCCCGCCGGCCACCCGGAAGGTTTCCCAAATGCCAGGTTGGTTCCCCCTGTCGCCTCCAGACGGCTCCAAGATGGCCCAAGCTGGCCTCCAAGATGCCTCCAAGATGGCCAAGATGGCCTCCAAGACGGCCTGAGAGGGTCCAAGATACTCCCAGATACGCCCAAGAAGCCTCCAAGACGGCCAAAGACTACCCAAGAGGTGTCCAAGAGGCCTCCAAGACGGCCCAAGAGGCCTCCGAGAGGTCCTCCAGGAGGGCCCGAAGATGCTGAAATCATTGATTTTCGTTCGGTTGTTTGAACAATTTTCGTATTTGCTCTCTGTCGGCCTTCTGACGACCCAAGACGGCCCAAGAGGCCCTCAACATCGCCCCCTGAGCGCCCAAGAGGCCTCCAAGATGGACTCAGGACTCCCCAAGAGGCCCCCAAGACGGCCCCAAGAGGGCCCAAAAACGGCCCAAGAGGACTCTAAGACGCCCAAGGAAGCCTCCAAGACTGCACTGGAGCACCCCAAGAAGGCCCTAAGTCGGCCCAGAGAGGCCGCCAAGACGGCTTCCGACGGCATCAGATGGGCCAGGAGCCCACCAAGATGGCCCAAGATGACTCTAAGGTAATCTAAGACGCCTCAAAGAGAGCCCCCAGGAAGGCTCGAAGAGCTCCAAATCATGGATGTTCCTTAGGGGTTTGAAGGATTTTGGCATTTACTTCTTTTCGGCCTTCTGACGGCCCGAGACGGCCCAAGAGCCCCCAAAGATCGCCCAAGAAGCCTCCAAGATGGCCACAGAACGGCCCAAGAGGCCCCCACGACGGCCCCAAGAGAGCCCAACGACTGCCCAAGAGGCCTCCAAGACGCCCAAGACAGTTTCCAAGACTGCCCTAGAGCATTCCAAGAAGGCCCCAAGTTGGCCCAGAGAGGCCCCCAAGACGGCTTCCGACGGCGTCAGACGGGCCAGGAGCCCACCAAGACGGCCGAAGATGGCCCTAAGATGGCCCCAAAGGCCTCCAAGAGAGCCCCCAGGAAAGCCCGAAGATGCCAGAATCATTGATTTGCGTTATGTGTTTGAAGGATTTGGGCATTTGCTTCTTTTGGGCCTTCCGACGGCCCAAAGATCGCCCAAAAGGCCTCCAAGATGGCCCCAGAGCAGCCCAAGAGGCCTCCAAGACGGGCCCAAGAGGGCCCCAAGACGGCCCTGGAGCACCCCAAGAGGACCCCAAGTCAGCTTAGAGTGGCCCCCAAGACGGTTTCCGACGGCGCCAGACGGACCAGGAGCCCACCAAGATGGCCAAAGAGGCCCCCGAGAAGCCCCCGAAGGCCCCCGAGAGGCCTCCAAGAGTGCCCCCAAGATGCATCCAAGAGGCTCCCAGGAAACTCCCAGGATGCTCCAAGAGTGTCCCCAAAGGCTCCCAAGATGCCCCCTCTTCCTCCTCCTTCTCCTCCTCCTCCTCCTTCTCCTCCACCTCCGCATCCTCCACCTCCTCCTCCGTCTTCTCTTGATCTTCCCCGCCATTCTCCCCCACGTGTTCCCTGAAGGGTTTCCACAACGGCTGGGGGAGCACATGGTGCGATAGCTTGGAAGAGCGCTTGCCACAATGCTCGGCCACATGGGCGATTCTAGAAGGCAGGAGGCGGCGGTGATTCGCCGTAGGCGTCTTCGATGTCCGCCTGGCCCCTTGCCTGCGGAGGGGCGCTGGCCCGCCTTATTTGTTGCAGCTCCCTCGGGCCCTTCCCTTAGGTCGGACATGCCCCCTACAGGCGGATTTTGGACGAAAAATAAAAAATACCCATAACATACTCAACCCAAAAAATACAAAATAATCAAAAAAATCGCCCCTCATTTCTTTTTTTACTATTTTTGAATACCCCTCCTGTAGAGTGACACGCCCGATTTAACCATTCCCAGAATCTCCCCTGTGGCCTTCGGCCCCGGCCTGCCAACCCCGCGAAAAAACTGCTCCAGAGCCCCCCGGAAAGCATGAGAAGTTCGTCTCCAAGACGGCCAATGTCACCCAGCAGGCCTTCCAAAACGTTCCTGAGCGTGTTTCTTCATGGGGCATAATGGGCATTATCGCCCCCGGCCCCCCCTCCCCCCCTTCCCCTATAACGTAACGCCTCTCCCCCCCAGTGCGCTCCAGGCACTGCCGCTGTGCGCATCGGGCACACGGCGGGGGGGAGGCATTACATCATACCCCCCCCGGCCCCCTCCCCCCCCTATGATGCCCATTACCGCCGAAAATAAAGAAACGCGCTCCAAGAGGTTCCAAGGGGGTCCTGATTGTCCCCAAGATGGCCCAAAAGACCAAGAGGCCTAGAAGACGCCCAAAATGGCCCCAGCGTGGCCCACGACCGCCGCACGACGGCCCCAGAGGCCTCCAAGACGCTCCGACAAGCTTCCAAGAGGACCTCCAGAAGGCCCCAAGATGCTAAAGTCATGCATGTCGGTGAAATTCGCACATGTATCTGTTGTTCTTGTTTTTGTTTGGCGTTGGTCAAACCCAGGCGGCCCTGAGGCCTCCAAGATGGCCCCCAGACGGCCAAAGCGGTATCGAGGAGGGCCCCAAGACTGCCCACGAGGGCTTCAAGATCGCTCCATAGACCCCCAGCATTGCCTTAAGAGGGCCCCAAGAACGCCTAAGAAAACCTCAAGGCAGCCTTAAATGGCCGCGTGAAAATACCATGCGGCCCAAATAAGCCCCGAGACGACCCAAAAGGCGTCAGATGGCCCAAAGGCGCCCTAAGACGTCTCAAGAGTGAAAGCCCAAAGACGATCCCAGGCGGCCTCCAAGAAAAGACGAATGGCGTGACAAGAACCCGAATCAACCTGAGACTACCCCCAAGACAGCATTAGGGGGTCCCTCACCAATGTTCCATCAGTGGTTTCGTGATCGGCTAGGGGAGCACGCAGTCCACTAACGTAGCCTCGCCACTCGACATTTTTCACCAGGCAGGCGTTTCCGGAAGGGCGATGGCGGCGGTGATTCGCCAGAGGTGCATGTGATTCTTCATTCGTCACTTTAATTGTTGGTGAAGGGGATTGGGAAGGTTGTTGTAACGAGGATCTCTGAGGACGCCGAGGAAGAGCCAGCCAGACAACACACACAGAGCGCAGCCTGCCTGCCAAGCACACACGAGAGTCGCATCGATACCGTGCGACCAAAAGAAACTTGTGACTGGTGGCCGCCCCGAACGCGCGGGGAAAACTCTGGCTTGCCATCTAGGTGGGCCGAACCAATACGGCTATGGAGAAGAGGATGGGCGTGGCTCCAAGCGTCATGGCGACATGAGTGAAAATGGGCCTCGCCCCCCTCCTCACACGCGGCATAGAAGCCAGGGGTGGAAGGCCACCCTAGGGTCAACCCAATTGGGGTAACCCAGGGTTGGCCCTACTCAAGCCCCTAGGGTAGGTCCTATAGTCAAGGCCCTAGGGTAGCAGAGTGTAGGACTACCCAAGGCCCCAGGGCTGCCTGGGGAAAGATCAGGGTATGCGTAGGGGAAGGGCGATGGGATAGACCTAGGGTAAGCCAAGCCATAGTCTTGGGTAGACCCTACCCATGGCCCCAGGGCAGCCCAGGGTGAGGCCTACCCAAGGCACTGGGGCAGTCCAGGGTAAACATGAGGTCGCATAGCAAGGCCAGGCACGGTAGGCCTACGCCTAGGGCCAGGGGGGCAGGCCTGGGTGGAACTAGATCAGGTTGGGCGGGCGAGGCATTAAAATGTAGTACAACATCGGCGGACGGGTCGGGTCGAGCGGGCGGACCCGAATGGGCGGGTCGGGAATGGTGAGGTGGGTGGGCCCCAACGGGCGGGCGGGGTCTGGCCGGTGGAACTTTGCAAGTGCGATACATCATTGAATGGCTTCACATCTCGGGCGGACGAGTCTGATCTGGCGGGCAGACCCTCAGGGCGGGTCGTGTCGGGCGGGCCTACCGCAACGGGCGGGCCCGGTCGGGTTGGCGGGACATTCAAATATTGTGCAACATGGGACGGCCATGTTTCGGACGGCTTGGTCGGACTGGTTGGGTCGACGCTAGATGGGCGGGTCGGGTCGGGCGGGCGGACCCACATATGGGCGCGTCGGGTCGGGCGGGCGGGACACTCACGCTCAATGCATCATCGAATTGGCCCATGTCTCCGGCGGGCGGGTGGGCGGAACTTACTGGACAAGGCGGGGCGGTCGGCCAGGTCTTCACGGGCGGGTCAGCTCCTGCGGGACATGGCAGCATAATGCATCATCGTGTTGGCTCATATCTCGGGCGGGCGGGTCGTGTCGTGCGTGTGGACCCTGACGGGCGGGTCGGGTCGGGTGGAAGAACCCTAGTAGGCGGATCGGGCGGGACTGCCCCAGGCCTGCGCCAGGGCAGCGGGCAAGGTCAGGGTGTCAGGGTAAGCTTCAGGGAAAAGCATTGGAGTGGGCCTGCAGGCATATCCTAACCGTAGGGAGGCCCAAGGTCGGCCTTTCCCAAGGCCCTAGGGCAGCCTGAGGTGAGGCCGGCCCAAGGCCCTAGAGCAGTCCAGGGCAACCCTACGGTGGCCTGGGGTAGGCCTGCCCCGGGGTCTGAGTCGGCTCAGGTCGACCTAAGGTAAGCCTAGGAAGGCCGATAGAAGACCTGGCCTTCCTCAACTATGCATACGGAAAGCTTTTCTTCACCTGTGTGAGCATATACTTATATGCATAGAACGATGATAATTACAGATATCTGTATGTATACATGGGTATGTCGCACGCCGCCGTCTGATTGTCCTGTGCATCCTGCCGTTGTTGCTGCTGTACCTCCTCCTTATCCTAGTGCATGGTTCTCCCCTTCTCCTTCTCCAAGCATGTTCCGTATCCCTCATGACCTCCACGTCCTCTGTCGATCGTCCACGAATCGACATAGTGCGATGAGGAAGCGAACGGCCAGCATACATACCTTTTCTGGGTTACCCTGAGATGCGGGGCGGACGTGCGAGATTATCGACGACACATCTGAAGCGGCCCGAGCCTCCGTCGCATCATATGTGATCAGCGTCCCAGAATATGCTGAGCAAAGGCGGTTTTACAGTGGACTAAGTACACAAGAACTCCGCCGCAACAGACCCAACCATCAAATCCGCTGGGGATACCTTTTTGATCTGCAAAGTGTTGCACCCCGCAGCTGCAACAAACAAAGGATAAGCGAACAAACAATTGGCTGCAGTGTCTTAGAAATTCAGGCAGCTGGGTCGCAGCATGCCAAGCCTGCTCAGTGCGACTGCATTCAACGAAGGAAGGACTCATCAGTGCTACTATCGGAGTCCGAGGGAGCACCAACTGCAACTGCGTCTTTCGTAAGTGCCGACTCGCAGATACTGACCACCCGCCTGCATTCCTCATCGGACATTTCCTCGTCCGCATCCCAATCAACGAACATATACTCCTTCATCACATCGTAGCGTCCCAACTTCGCCAACAGGAGTGCCCGCATAATGTTCAACGACCATATGGCGTTGTGCGCGCTTGCGTTAGCTGGGTTGATATGCATGATCGGGCGCTTCACTCGAAGACTCAAGACTTCGTGAATGTCGCCATGTTCATGGAACCGCTGGCCGCGTACCCATGGTATACATATGGTCTTGATTGCGATAATTAGAACGCCGAGTGCTGGGATGCTGGCAATGAGCGCATCCAACTGGTTGCTCAACTGGAAGATCACTATTTGCGCGACCCATAACACAATGAGTCCTATCGGGCTGACTGCCATCAATGCACTCATGACTTTGTACTGCATGCTTGCATACATGTGTTCCGTGAATTCTAAATACGCAAGGGTCTCAAAGCTCCAGATCCCGCTCCGTGCAAGGCAGAATAGTTTGTAGAAGACAAGCAGCGCCGCGGTAAAGGGCAGGGCCCAAGCGAGGAGCAGCCAGACGAAATTCGCAGACAAAAATTTCAACGAAGTTGCTGGGAGCACGAGTGTACACTGTTTCAACTGGCTCGTACAATCGTCCTTGTCCTGGTAAGTCGCAAACCATTTGATCGGAGTTTCTTCCGGATCATCGATGAAATACGGATCCTTAACGCCACTGAAAAGCGCACTCTGCTCCCCGGTGAAACCCAAGAAAAACAAGGATATGAAATACTTCTGGGCTACATCCTGGACGACGTTCCCAATCGACGTGGTTGTTTGGATTTGGCCGATCAAGACCACCCACGACCCAAGCGCTGCCCATACGGCGGAGCACTCGACTACCACGAAATGGATCCACGCTGTCGGCAAGTAATGCCACCAGCTGAGGAGCTTCTTGGTCAAGCTGTTAGCTCTCTTCATCTAGACCGACGGCCGAGTACGTAGCAGGCACCTCGCAGCCCTCGAGGCTTGAGCAAAAATGGCTGCGGATAAATCCGCTGTGGTTTCTTGGTGCAGGTTTGGGCTTCGTGCACTTCGGCTGAGTGGTTTAGAGAGCCCGCTCTGTTCTCAACCCCCTTTTTCCCCTTCGGGGAGGGGTTTACCCCTCCCCCTCCCCCCTCCCCCTGGGCCTGGAGAGGGCGCCCCGCGGGTCGTTGGAGGGGTCTTTTTCGACTCCTGGGAGGGCTAAAAAACGACACCCCTCACGAGGATTCTGGCCCCGACGGGGGGAGGCAGAAAAGTGCTCGCCTCTTCTTTGAAGCCAGAATCATTGATTTTATTACGGTGTTGGCCCCATTTTGGCCTTCTGAGGGGGCAGCGCTAATTAAAGCTCCCCTCTTCTTTCAAGCCAAAATCATTGATTTTACTAAGGTTTTGGCCCCATTTTGGCCTTCGGAGGGGGCAGCGCTAATTAAAGCTCCCCTCTTCTTTGATCGATTTCCTCCAAGATGGCCCCAAGAAGCGCCCAGGAGGCACCAAGAGGCCCCAAGATGGCCCCAAGAGGCCCCCAGGAGGCCCCCAAGAGGATCCCAAACGGCCCAAAGAGGCCCCCCCGAGGCACCCAAGACGCCGAAAAGCCCATCAGGACGACCCTCTACTCGCCTGGGCGTCGTTTCTGGACGGGCAGGAGGAGGGGCCCGAACGACTCACACCAGGACGAGGGGCCCGAACAACTCACACCACGAGAAGCCCGAACGACTCACACCAGGACGAAGAGCCCGAACGACTCACACCACGAAGAGCCCGAACGACTCACACCAGGAAGAAGGGCCCGAACGACTCACACCAGGACGAGAAACCCGAACGACTCAAACCACGAGGAGCGCTTTCTCTCCCTCCTCCTCCGCCTCGTCCTTCTCCCGCTCCCACCACAAGGAGGATGTACAAGGAGGCGGGAGGAAGGAGGAACAGGGGAGATATGCGGGGGCAGGCGGAAACACGCCTGAAAAACACGACTGTCGGCATGCTTCGCTAGAGTTGCTGTTTTGAGATGGGCTGGTGGGGATACGCGAAGCGTGAAGAATAAAAAAAGCCCAGGGCACCCTGACCCGGGCGGTTTCTTGATCGCCTTCGTAGGTAAAAATGGCGCGAAGAAACCAAACGCACTGACGCCCAAGAAACCCAGGGTGCCCTTCCATTAGCAGTTGTTCGAGATTGCTACAAACTTCCACGCCGAACGCAAGCCAAAAAAGCCCAGTGCACCATGACAAAACATACGTCGTTTCTTGCTATGCGGTCCGACTGTACTCACGAGGACATGGCGGCATCACGCGACACACCATGTGAAGAAATGGCACTTACGCGTGACCTTACAGTCGCTTCCTGGCGTGGCGATTGACGCACTGGTTTTCCAGACCGCGTGTTTCGTTCAACCTTGAACGGGAATGGCTTTATCGACAGCACGGAGACTTCGATGCCGGTCGATTCCGAGCCACTTGCGGCGGTCAACCTTGAACGGTTGCTGCAAGGTCGCCGCCGCGTCGACACGACACGAACGTAGACTACGCGCAGATGGTTAGTTCCCTCCTCATGCTCCTGCTTCTGCCATGCGCTGTACGCTTCCTTTCTACAGAGAACCGCTCCTACCGTTCACTCTCCGGCTCCCCGCTCCCAGGGGGGCCCTGAGGGGTGCGCCCAAAATCGCCCACCAAAACCACGCGAGGTCGGGGCACTTAAGACCTGCCCAGCCCCGAAATCACGCCACCCCGCTCGAGGAAGCGAGGTCCCTGGGCAATGCTGACTGATCACGCGGGCCCACATTCTACATCGACCATCGCGGCGCAACTGGTCCACCGCAATGGCGGGGGGTGCCGTGGCCTAAAACATCGAAACTCTTGCAACTCTTCCGCAGCCTGCTCGGATAGCGCAGGGTGGGCGTAGGGAACGCACGCAGAACTTAAGCACTTCAATGCCCGATGGAAAAGGATATCCAGGGAGCCAAGCACGAAAGGCAAGAAGGGGGAGGGGCTCTTATCCGAACAACCTCGCTGAGGGCCGATCAGCTCGGGTTGGCATCTGGCTTAAGCTGAAGGCCAATCTTCTCAGATGGCGGTAGGCATCTATGACATCTGTACTGTATTCCAGCCCCTTGCCGCGATGGTGACCTGAGACCGGGCCTCAAATCTGCCCATCAAGGACGCCCAACCCCGGGGCCGCGCTCGAGAAAGTCGAACACATCCCCGTCGGACATACATATATACATATACAAACGTACATACACACATACATACAGGCATGCATGCCTGCCTACCTACCTACCTACCTACCTACCTACCTACCTACCTACACATGCATACATACATACACACACATACACACCTACCTACCTACCTACCTACCTACCTACCTACCTACCTACCTACCTACCTACCTACCTACCTACCTACATACATACATACATACACACACATATACATACATACATACATACATACATACATACATACATACATACATACATACATACATACATACATACATACATACATACATAGATACATACACACATACACACATACACACATACACACATACACACATACACACACATACATACATACATACATACATACATACATGCATGCATGCATGCATACATACATACATACCTACCTACCTACCTACATACATACATACATACATACATACATACACGCATACATACATAAATACGTACATACGTACGTACGTACGTACGTACGTACAAACATACATACATACATACATACATACATACATACATACATACATACATACATACATACATACATTCATACCAACAACTATATTTGTACCGACATTCACAAGACGAGTCCTGTAAGCATGCGTACTATTCCGCTTCGGGCGATCGGGAAGCACTGGCAAAATTTGAGCATGCATGGCGGCCGTGGCATTCAGTCGTCATCCGTCGAAGGCACGATGGCAGGGAGCACAGGCACGCTTTAAGCCTGGTGGCCGCGGTACGCAGCGTCTAAGAGTTGGGTCGCGAGCTCGTTTCTGTAAGTCTAGCAACCCCAACGTGTCGGGCTAGGGTAACATCGAAAACCTCGAGCCCTGGCCTGCGCCAACTCGCGCAACACCTCCAGCGCCTCCCGCGCCGCCGACACCGCGCCCTCGCAGACGCCGGCCGCCTCGGCCCTTGCGATGGCGGCCTCCAGCGCGCCGACGTCATCTTCCGCCGCCGCCGAGGCGAGGGCCTGCTCGGCGTCGTCCTCCTCCGCCTCCGGGAGTCGTTCGACCGATCCAGATCCCCACTTGCATAGCCTTGGCCCTTGGCCCCAATGGCCGACTGACCAGCCCGAGCGGGGAGATATATACTGCTCCCTTTGGGTTTCGCGGGGCCTATTCCCACGTTGGCGTTGAAGAGAGACGGGTCTTACGCGCGATGACATAGCGACCTGACGCGGTGGCTTACAAGGGCCGCCAGAGCAGCACGCTGCACTGGAAGCGAGGGACCTTAACACGCGACCTGACGCGGGTAACTTACTCGCGAACGTCCTCGCAATCGAATTCTTTTTCTTCCGTCGCTCACCTGGGAAGGTGGGCTGGTGGGGCTGAGGTACCATGTCGGGTCGGGCGAAAGGGGGGGATAGCAAAGGGGGGGTTGATAATCAGCTCATGTAGCTGATTTTCCCGGCGCCTCCCGGCGCCGGGAGCGGCCATGTATCGAGGAATTGGCCCTTCGGTGAGGCCGAAACCAGCTGCATGCAGCAAATTTCGTAACCCCCCCTTTCCCAATCCCCCCCTTTCGCCCGACCCGACCATGGCTCCGTGGGGATGGGGATAGAGCCTCAGCCTCCGCGCCGCCGCTGCCGCCGGAGAGCTCGAGGAGCGCCCGGGACGACGACAGCGTCCTGCACGCCTCTCCGGGGGGGTGCTTGATGAGGGGGCGACAAGTGGGGGGGGCGGGCGAAGGGAAAGTGCACCTCTCGTGCTCTTTTTGGGCCTCTCAAGGTGCACTTTTCTTCCCCCCCCATTTGATCGCCCCCCTCCAATCTAAAAGAATAACAAATGACATGAACATACACTTATGGCGCTCCGCGCGAATTTCTTGGATTCGCGATGGACCCCCCCCCTTGCGCGCGGAGCGCGCCAGGGGCGGCGCCGGAGGCGCCGCCGGGGGGCCCAGGCGCGGATCCAAGAAATCCGCGCGGAGCGCCAAAAGTTTATGTTAATGTGATTTTTGTTCGAGAATTACCCATCGGACAAAAGAAGTAGGTAGAAGCACGAAGTAGGGAGGTGTTGAAAATAGATCGGGTGCTCGCCCGCCCCCTACAGAGGACGGAAAAGGTGAAGCCACTCGATCATTGAAGTAGGACGGCGCTTAAAGTAGATTGGAATCAGGGGCTCCCAAAATATAGGGAACGAAGAATAAACATACCAACTCGGAGGTCCGCACGGATTTCTCGGGTCGGCGCTGGAAAGGGGCGGCGCCGGAAGCGCCGCCAGGGGATCCAGCGCCTATCCGAGAAATCCGCGCGGAACTCCGAATCTTTATATTTGTGTCATTCTTCGTGCCCCTACAATGCCTACTCTCAACAACCGATGGGTACGCTTAGGTCGGGCATGTCCCCCTACAGGCGGATTTTGCACGAAAAAACAGAAATGCCCCACACATGTTCAAACATAGTTTTTTAAACAAGTCAAAAACATCGTCTCCTAACCATGTCTGAAAATTTTCAATGCTACTCCTGTAGAGGGACACGCCCGACTTAAGGGTACGCAGCGCCCGAACCTCTTCCAGCAACTCCTCGTCCACGCCGGGCGTCGCCTCGGCCCGCGCCACCGCCGCCGCCAGGGCGCGCACGCTGCGCTCTGTGCCGACGCCCGCTTCCTCCGCCGCGTCGAGGAGGCCCTGCTCCGCCGCCTCGACGTCGCCGCGCGAGGGCCCCGATCCTAAGGGAACGGAGAATAGCATAAACATTACACCCGAGAAAACCCCAAGAACGACGTAAACATTACACCGGAATGGATGGTTTGAATGATAAGGACATCGACTGGGAACCCGGGAACCCGGAACCCACCGAAACCGGCCCGGAACCAATAACCAGGAACCCGGGACCCGGGAACCCGGAACGGGGAACCCAGGAACCCAGCCGTCCACCAAATTCGGCGGGAAACTTTCGCCTAATCTTTCAATTTCCGCTAGGACCCCTTCAGTGCAAGCACCGATTGGGGAATAACATCTCGGAGGTCCGCGCGGAATTCTCGGATCCGCGCTGGATCCCACTGGCGGCGCCTCCGGCGCCGCCCCTGGCGCGCTCCGCGCGCCAGGGAGGGGGTCCAGCACCGATCCGAGAAATCCGCGCGGACCTCCGAGTGGTTATGTTTATGTCATTCTTCGTTCCCCTAGATCCCTCGCCGAACGCACCCCCGCGCGGGGGCACGGACGCCATGTCTGGCATGTGGATCGCCGCCGTTGTTCGAGCTGGCGGGCGTGCTCTGCACCACCGCCGCACCGCAGGGCCAGGGGCGGCAAGCACGCGCTGCAACGCTGCGCTGTGCGAGGCGTCGGCCGCGCCCAGCAGCGCACTGACAGCGGTCGGCCGCCCCTGGTCTGCGGAAGGTGGTAATTCGGAAGCAACCCCTAGGAGATCATCGTAAAACCTAAGATATATTGAGCCCGATTCAAAGGCCACAATTATGGATGCCTCGGGAGTGTGCCCCAGATTGAGCCACATTAAGCGGAAGATGGTCCAAAACGGATTAGGCTGGGTTAGGCCAGTCGTCGAATTTAGCCTCCCAGGAGTTGCACTCGAACGGTGGTGAAAATCACGCACACGACCCTGCTCCTCAAGAGGACGGTCAAACAAAAGCAAGCTAAACCAGAATGGCTGCAACAACGGATCGGAATGGCTACGTGTGGGATTCCACACTGTCAATCTGGCCCATGATCATCCCAGGGCCTGTCCTGCAGCCCTCTTGACGGCCCCTTGGGCCGTCTTGAAGCCCTGGGGGCAAGCCCAAGACCTTCAAATCGTGTGCAATACCTTGTGAGCAGTTTCTCTGAACATTGCCACCTTGTCGGATCTAAGAACGACCCAAGAGTAGAGGGCAGAAAATCCACCCCGACACGCGAGGCCTTTTAGAAAACGCACCCAAAAAAAAATCGAACAGGGCCGGGTTGTTTAGTAAACGCCCAGAGCCGTTTAACAAACGCCAATTGTCGGGTCCGGGTGGTTTCTCCTCCCTTGAAAGAGGCCCCAAGGATCGCCCCAAGACGGCTCCCACGAACTGACACTTGGAACCCGGAACCCCAAAGTGAGCCGCATAGAAGCCCCTGAGGCCTGCGGGGTTTCTTGCAGTATCGTTGATGCGTCTTGGGCTGTTCTGCACCCTGCAGCTAATTAGCCTTGTTCGCAGCCCCGGACAACTGCTATCGCCGCCTGCGCTCTTCGCTCGCGGCCGCGACCGAAAAAAAATGATGCGTCTTGGGCTTGCACTGGTCCTCCTCCTCCTCCTCCTCCTTCTCTTCTCCGTTCAGTCCTCCCCCGTCCCGTCCCGCCCCGTCCCTCCCATGATCGCTCCGCACCTGCCCTTGCCCCTCCTCCTCCGCCTCCGCCTCGCCTGGCTCCGAAATGTGCCGCGTCGCGTTCAGCGCTCAGCCTCCTCGCCTCGCCCGATTCGGCTTGTGCGCCGCGTCGCCTTCGGCCCTCGGCCCCGTCGCCTCGCGTCGCCTGGCTCGGTGCCTCGCGTCGCCCGGCTCGGTGCCTCCGCCTCGGCGCCCCGCCTCGCCCGGCTCGGTGGTGCGTCGCGTCGGGTCGCACCGGGCCGCAGCTCCTTGCCTCGCTCTGGTCGGCTCGCTCTGCTCGGCTCGGAGGTGCCCCCCGTCATCTTCTTGCAGCGCCCGTGGAGGCTCGCGGGTGCAGGAGCCAACGTCGCCGGTGCTGGGCGCTGGTTCTCCGCCGTTCGTGGCGCCAGCAGGAGGGAGCAGCGGCGCAGGACAGGACTGCGTCGGAGAGAGGGGCCGCAGAATGGGGCAGGCACTTGCCTCGCATCGCCTCACATCGAGCGGCGATGCGTTACGTAGTTTCGCGGCTTGCTGGTCAACGGGGGGCTGATCCTGTACACTGACCTACCGCTGCGCCGCTGGCCCCAGGCACCCGCTGGGCGCCATGGGGCGCCCGCGTGACGCGCTGCTTTCGGCCTGTCTCTGGCACGGGACACGTGGCGGGTGCCTGCGGAAGTGTGGTGACCGGACCAAGGCGCCACAAAGCGCAGGCGCGTCTTGTCTGCAAGGAGTCTGGGGGCTTGGGCAATTTTTTTCTTTCCAGCGCACTTTTGGGAGAAGGAGGAGGAAAGCAGAGGGGACGAAGCGGACAGGACCGATATCCTCTGCTGTCAGCTCTGGATGCAAGCCCAACCGGCGTAAAAACTGTTAAAGAGTCTTCCGCCTGAGCATCACAGAAGCGGCCATTAAGGAAAAAAACGGTCTTAAGTAACATTTCCTCGGCGCGCGCTTGAGGGAAACAAATGCCGGTCTCGAGTATGATTTCGCCGAGCGAAGAGATCGACTGCGGCGCACCTGCGGATTATCCTACAGGGTCAACGCCCGAAAATAGAGGTCGTGCCAACGTCGGGCCTCAGCTAGGCCGGAGGGGCGGGGAGAGGAGGAGGAAAGGAGGAGAGGGGGAGAGAGGCGGAGGAGAAATCCAATACACCTGGAGCAGCGCGCAGGCCAGCCTGCCATAGGCGAACCGTTGCGTGCAACTGGAGAATTTGGACAATGGCAAAACTGCATAGTTACAAAACTATGAGAGGCCAAGCTCCGTGAATGACCATGCGAACTTTAAACCCCGACAAGAACGAGGAGGAGAGAAGGAGGAGGAGGAAGACAGGAGGGAGGGGGAGGAGAGTGGACAAGCCAAAGCACTCGGAAATCCCCAGCGAATGCAGCCCCAGCCGGAGCGACTCCAACAAGCTATCATGATTGCAGACGGTAGATAAGCGGCAGCGGCGGCAACGGCAAGAGAGGAGAGGAGACAAGCAGACTCAACATGATGGCGCCAAGACGCGCCCCTTTTCCGCCGCCGCGCCAAACAACAACCCTCCGCCGTGCGATAGCGGATGGGCCGGCACGCCCATGAGCCTATCGGCCACGTGGCCGGGACAGAAGCGAACAGCGGAATTCATGTCACGGACTCGGTGCGCTGCCGGATCGGCAAGTACCGCGGCAATGCACGGCCAGACTAACCAGAACACGATCCGAGGAGAGAGCGGAAGGGGGGGAGAGAGCGGGAGGAAAGAGACGAGGGGGGAAGGATATCCCAGGCGGATGCGGTACAACTTTGAACCCTGTTATCCGCTCCAAGCCAGCTTAGGCAGAGACGCTATCGGCCACGCGGCCAGGACAGCAGAGGATGCCCATACTCGCAAACACCGGCGGGAATTCAGGCCGGGTGGCGGGAAGCGTTTTCTGGTCACCTGGGACCTTGGATCCCTCGCGGCTGCGGGGTGGTCTGCGGGACCTCCACAGGAGCTAACCTACTCATGCTGCCGCAAGCGTGAAAGCCCCAACTGCGATGCAACTCGCTGGAAGCGAAAACGCCGCGAGCCTTTGGTCCAAGCCTCCTGTCATGCACGAAAAACACAACCTGACAAAGGAACGGGAGGAGGAGGAGAGAGGGGAGGAAACGAGGGGCAGAAATTAGGGCAATTATTCGCGAACGCGCACGGCTGTACTGCACGCTCCCGGGCGACGCACCGTCGACAAGGAAAGCCCCCCGCAGGGTTGTCCTGCGAACGTGGCCGAAACTCGGGCTATGGACGCCGGGGACGGGCCTCAAATCGAGGATAGGCCGGTACACCCAAAATTGAAGACGGCCTGCGAAGGCGGCAACACGCAACGAAAATGTCACGAATTACGGCCCGCGAGTGCAGAAGGAGGAGGAGGAGGAGAGGAGGAGCGGGAGGACGGCGGCCGGGGCGCCCTATCGGCGGTACGGGTGAGCAAAAACTGCCCGTCGTTGCAGCGCGCGCGCGGGTGCGCGGCGCTCGCCAGCATACGCCCGCGCGAGCGCGCTCGCCGAAGGACGCCCGCGGACCAGCTCCAGACTAGCCTGGTGGAGCGCGTCGGCCGTCATCGGGCCAGTCTGCTCAGAGTGGCGCGATTTGCAGTGCACCCTGTACACCGCGGCGGTCCGCACCGCGGAAAGCAGGACGGTGTCCGCGGGCAAGTTCGCCACCGGCCGGTCCATCAGCAGGAAAGCTGCCAGGCTGTCCGCCGCCGACGGGATCGCCAGCCGGCGCCACGCGAACGTGTGCACGACGGGGCAGTGCGCGTAGTGCTCGTTGGAGTCCTCCAGCATGCACCCGAAGATGCATCTGCGTCGCTGCTGAAACCGACGGCCGGTGCACCATCCGTTGAGCCACGCCCGCAGCAATGCGGCGCGGACGCAAGGAGGAGCCGCAGTCCGCAACCTCTCGACGACCCCCTGCGCCCGCGAAACGCGGAGACGCGGGAATAGGTTCAAAGACCACCGTTCCAGACGTCGCCGCCAGAAGCGCCCGGGCACTGCCGTCGGGAGCTCCTGCAAAATGTCCAGGCCCGTGCGTTGCCAGCGGGCTTTGCAGCGCTCCTCCCGCTCCTCCGCGTCCACTGGTGCGTCCGCGGCGCCGAGGATCCTGGTCCGCACGCGGGAGGCCCTCCATCCCAGACGTTCGAAGTGGTCGGCGGCGGCCTCCAAGTGCAGGACGGCCGCGCTCGCAAACCACTGATGCCAGACAGCCCTCCGGTACAGGAGCTCTGTCGCGGCCATGCCCTCGCGCAGGGCGCGGGCACGAGGTGCCACCTGCAGGCCTCCATGGCGACGCGCCTCGTGGACGACCACACGGAAGCGAGCGGCAAGGGAGAGGTGGTCGACGTCCGTGAGACCGCCTGCAAATCCCATCGGCCTCGGGTCGCGGAGAACCTCCGGGGACAACCACCCGCGTGGCCCAGGGAAGAGACGCGCGACAGCTTGGCGCTCGGTCGCACGCCACGTCTCGGGAGGAGGGAAGAGCTGCGCGACGAAGCCGAGGACGGACACCACGTACACGCGCGCCGCGATGAGCGTCAGCTGGAAGCCACAGCCGACTTTGCCCCAGAGGGATGCTCGGAGCAGGTACTTGGCGAACGCCTTGCGCCAGGTTGCGTCCTCGGACTCGGGGCCCAGGAAGAAGCCGAAGTACTCGGCCGAGTACGCCAGCCGCATGGCGCCCCACCGCGGCGCAATGGCGGCCACCGAGGCCCGGAGGTCCTCCAGCGCCACCTGGCGGAGCGGGATGATGACCGTCTTGCCCCAGTTCAAGCCCAGCCGGGAGATCAGCTCGTACTCGTGGAAGAGTCGCTCCAGAGTGGGAAGGTCCTGGTGGAGGCTCTGCGTGACGAGGGCCAGGTCGTCCGCGCATGCCCGTGGAACTGCTGAAGGGAGTAGGCGTTGAAGACGTCGTAGTAGGAGGTCGGCGACGATGGCGAAGAGGAGCGGGGAGAGAGGGCAGCCTTGCCGTACTCCCGCCGACAAGCCGAAGCCCGCGAATCGCTGGCCCGCGACGACGATCTGGCAGACGTTGTCCCGGTAGAGGCCCGACACGAAGCGGAGGATATGCGACGGGATGCCAATCCACGTCAGGAGCTCCAGCATGAAGCTCTGGTCGATCGACGGGAACGCCGCGCGAAAGTCGAAGAAGACGCATGCCGCGTCCTCCCGACTGAGCGCGGACATCCTCATCTCCGTGTCGATGTCGAGGACGTTGGCCAAGAGGGAGCGGCCGCCAATAAATCCACGTTGGACATCCGACACCCACTCGGAGAAGATCTCCTCCAGCCGGAAGCGCGCGGCGTTCGCCAGAATCCTGTTGTCGAAGTTCACGACGTTGATGGGCCTGACTTGGTCGGCGTCGAAAAAATGGCCGACCTCGTCGTCGTAACCCGACGCCTTCTTCGGCAGGAGGTGCAGGAGGGAGTAATTGAAGTCTGGGAGGTGGCGGCGCTGCAACTCCTCCCCCTCGGGGCCCGCCAGCCCAACGAAGGCCTCGCTGAGAGTGTCGATGGCCAGGTCCCCCAACTGCCGGTACGCCTCGGCAGGGATGCCGTCAGGGCCTGGGGAGGAGCCCCCTGAAGAGATGATGGCCTTCCGGATGTCCTCCCGGCGCACATGCCAGCGGGCCGAATCCGCGGGGGGCAGGGTCGCGGCGACGCTGGCGGGGAGGTCCTCCTCGAACCAGCGGCGGCGCAAGGCTGCGTCCGTCGGCCCAGCCTGGAAGACCTGCTGCCAATGGGCACGGAAATCCGCGGCCATCTCGTCAGGCCGCGTGTGCAAGTTGCCGCGAGCATCGCGAGTGGCCTGCACGAACTTGCCCCGGCCGGGAGATAACCGGGAAAGCAATCGGAGATTGGCCGCGCGCCTGCGCTGCCGCGCCAACTCGGTCATGCCGGCCTGCTCCTCGTGCAGGCGCGTGAGCTCGTGAGCTCGCTTGGGCAATTTGCTCGAAGCAAGCGCCCACCTGCAGGCGCTGCAGGAGGCGTGCTGCCAGCAGCCGCGGGGGCGCGAGAGCAAGTGGGCGAGGAGTGACACGCTGGACGTGGTGGAGCTGGCTAGCAAGTGCCGTTGGGTGGGCCTGGCTGCGCGGAGTTGGGTTCGGCACGCGCGCGGCGGGATTCCTGCAGAGTGCGCCGTATAGGCACGATGCCTGGGTCTCTGGGGATGACGATCGGGCCGCATCCCTGTCGCGCTGGCCTGGAGGCCTACGGGCGGAGTGCGCACGTGACGGGAGATTTCCGCGGCTAGAGAGCAAACCTATCTATCACAGCCTAAGGGTACCACCCCCCAGGTCTTCATTTGTCTTTCTCTTTATCCTGTTCCCTCTCTCCCCTCCCTACCTCTCCACCTCTTTTTCCTCCTCATTCTCCCCCTCCTCCTCCATCCCTACTCCTTGCAACTAACTCCTCCCTGTCGCACCCAGAGGCCGGTCGGAAGAGCGGGTCGGGCGCTTTGCTGGAGTTCCCCTGATCATGTATGATCCTGAAGCTTAGGATTTGCAACAGTTTCACGGATGGAGGGCAGGTCGCTTTCAACATGTGGCTCCCGCCTTCGCGCCATGCACGCTCAATTTTAGAACATGCCGCGCACATTCGCTCTGAAAGCTTGCAATGGCTTCGCGGATCGAGGGCGGGCGGTTCGTACTGTGGATGTCACCTTAGTGCCGCGCACACTCGCTTCAGAAGCTTGCACGAGCTTCACGGATGGAGGTCGGGCGGTGTTCTACACGTGGCTCTCGCCTCCGCGCCAGGCACCGTCTTCTACAGAAGATGCAAGAGCTCCACGGATGGAGGGCGGGTCGTTTTCAGAATGTGGCTCTCGCCGAGGCGCCGCGCACATTCACAAGGATTTCACGGATGGAAGGCGGTTCCTTTCCAACATGTGGATTTCGCTTCAGCGTCGCGCACATTCGCCTGAAGAGTTTGTAGCACGCTCAAGGGTTATCATGGTTAAAGTCCCAGAACTTGTGTGTTGGCACGATGTCAGAACGTCAAGGCGCAACAATCACGTTGATTCGCTGTGTCGCAGTTCCAGGAACGTTGTGGCACGATTCAGGATCGTCACGACGCAGCAGTAAGGGTGATTCGCGGCGTCGAAATCCCAGGAATGGTGTTCTGGCGCAGCACCTCATTTTCACGCGGATGTCTTCCAATGCAACACTTCCCCCATCGAGCATGAATCCTTGTAGGGACCTATGACGAGGGAACTTGGAGGGAGGGTTTATTACAATATTGACCATAATAATTGGGTTTACACTTGTCCGCCTCCTCCTTCTCCTCCTCCGCCTCCTCCTCCTCTCCTTCCCCCTACCCTCCCCTTCCATCTTGTTGTCCTCCCAGATTCCTCGCTCAGCGCTCGTGGTCGCAACGGCTGAGACGGACGTGGGGGACCAACAACAACGATGCCGCTACTCCCCGGGCCTCGCAGGGATCGCATTCCGACCAAGATTTCGAGGCGAAGGTCGCCGGGGCGACGAGGGCCTCCCAGGAGGCCCAGAAAAGGCAAGCACGAGGAAAGGGCATCGGTAGGGGCACCCTTCCCTCTTCTGAACGCGGGGGGCGCGGGCCTAGTCGTCGTCGAAACTCGCGTGCGCGGCCGCGTCGTCGAAGTGGCCGCGCCTCGCCAGCCGCCGCGGCGCAGCCAAGGCGCGGCGGCCCGCAGAGGCACCATACAAGAGCCACATCCCTCCTCCTCCTCCTCCTCCTCCTCCTCCTCCTCCTCCTCCTCCTCCTCCTCCTCCTCCTCCTCCTCCTCCTCCCCCTCCTCCTCCTCCTCCTCCTCCTCCTCCTCCTCATCCCTCCTCCTCCTCCTCCTCCTCCTCCTCCTCCTTATCCTCCTCCTCCCCCTCCTCCCTCCGTAGGCATTTTGGCTCAAGCGTATCCGTAGGCCCCCTGCTCCTGGACCTCGTCCCGCGGCGTACCCCCATCCCGGGCGGGCGTGAGTGTCTTCGGGGAGCACGGCTATTGGCTTACGGTGCATTGCGCGGGAAGGGGCCCCCCTCGGGGCTCTCCGGGAAGCGCTCAGCTGCGGCTTGGCGGGCCCGGGAGGCGGCGGATGTAACCATCGCCAGACTCCAGGCCAAGCTCGACGAGGCGCACGGCCTTGTCTCGGCGCTGGAAAAAGATGCTGAAGCGTTTTTTTGGAGGGGGATGAAGAGGGTTGGAGTGAGTTCGAGGGGGTTCGAGGGAGTTGGAAGGGAGCGGGGGGGGGGAGAGCGCTGGAAAAGGTTGGTCGGGGGTCGCAGGGGCTCCTTGAGGGTTCGAGGGGGTTGGAAGGAGGTCTGGTGGAGGCTGGCAGGCTGGAGTGGGTCGGAGGGGGCTGGAGGGTGGAGGGGAGCTGGAGGCGATGAGAGGGGGTTCGATGGGCTGGGGGTTCGAGGGGTTTGGAAGGGGCTGGAAGGCTGGAGGGGGGGGGAGGCGGCTGGAGGGGGGGAGCGGGGTGGTGGGGCTGGAGGGGGTTGGAAGGGTGGTGGAGGGCTTGGAAAGGATTGGAAGGGGTTGAAGAATGTTGGAGGGGCGCAGGGGGCTGGAGGGAGTTGGAGGGGTTTGCAGGAGGCTGCAGGGGGCTCGGGGGAGGTGGATCCGGGGGGGCTGGAGGCGGTTGGGAGGGGTGGAGAGGGTTGGATAGGGTTCGAGGGGGGTGGGTTGGAGGAAGTTGGAGGGGGTCGGAGAGGGATGGAAAAGGGGGTTGCACCAGGTTGGACGGGCTGGATGGGGGTCGGAGGGAAATGGAGGGGGCTGGACCGCTTTGGAAGGGGCTGAATGGGCTCAGAAGGGGAATGGCAGGGTTTGGACCCGGTTGGAAGGGGTGTAGGCTTGAAAATGCTTGGAGGGGGTTGGCCGGAGTTGGATAAAGTTGGATGGGGCGTGGAGGAAGATGGTGGAGGTTGGACGGGGCTGGGGGGTTGAAGGAGTTGGAGGGGGTTGGAGGGATTTGAGGGGGTTGGGGGAGTTAAAAAGATTGGAGGGGGCTGAAGGGAGGCAGAGGGGGCTGGAGGAAGTTGGAGGGAGCCAGGGGGGTGGATGAAAGGGTGGAGAAGGGGTGGATGGGGCTGGGAGGCTGGGAGGGGTGCTGGGAGGGGTGGAGGAGAAGGAGGTGTGGAGGAGGTCGAGGGAGTCGGAGGTTGAAGAGAACTGGACGAGGGGAGTGGACAGGGTTGGAGAGGGGTGGTGGATGGCGACGGAAGGTTTGGAAGAGTTGGGAAACGTGGGTGAAATTTGGAGAGAGATGGAGGGCTGGGGGGGGGGTGAGGAAATTAGAGGGGGTTGGGGGGGCTGGAAAGGCTTTAGTCGAGGATCGAAGCTCGACGGATGGACGAACCGCATCAGCGGACATCTGTTCGGGCCTTTTTTACAAGCAGGTGGATGAGGTAGTCCTCTGCCGGGCCTTGTTTTGAATGGGCCCGTTAAAAAACCTATTTACTCGCCAGTTCTATCCACTTCTACCAGCTCCACGCCGTTCTGCAGCGACCGATAACGGAAGAGTGCCCCGCGGTCGGCTAAGCGGGGGGGGGGGATCTAGCGTGGTCGGCGGCACAAGCAGGGGCCCGCTCAAGAAACATCCGGGCGCGATCGGTCGCCAAAGCGAAGTTATAGCTGACACTGACGCAATGGAGGCACTGAGCAAGGTTCGTCGCACCCGCGCGCGTGCCGCTCACGGTCTGTTAGTAAGCGGCGCGAGGCGAGACGGAGTCGCACGACTTATCTGTGGAACTGGGCGTCGACTGTACTTGTGGTTTAAGCCTGATGGCGGCGTGCCCCTAGACCCTTTCTGCTGTGGTCCTGCGGGTTGTCCCGTGCCTGTCCCGTGGGATGTCCCACGGTTGTCCAAGGGGCTGTCCACGTATTTCCCCGCGGATGTCATTGGGATTGTCTCTTGGGCCGTCCCACAATATTCCTGCGGGTGTCTCGTGGCTTCATGCACGTCCAGAAATTGATCTGACCATGTGTCGGGGCGAAAGCTGACGCAGACGCCAACGCGCACTTAAATGCATACGCGCATGCATGCATGCTAACGCCTATCACGTTTCACCCAGACGTACATTCCCGCCAGAGCTGCGATAGCCCCCCGATCAACATCCGCTTGTTCCTGGGCGGGGTGGGCAATCTGGCCCTCTTCGGCGATCAATCGGCGATCGCGGATCGATGCGCACCACCCTGGGCGCATCCCCCTGGGCGTTGTCCCCGAAAGGTGGGAGAGCGAGCGGCTGGGACTGCTCCGCTAGCCACGGTGGCTTACGGCTGTGCGGGCGGGCAGTCGGCACAGAGGCCGAGAGCGCCGTCACCGGTGAGACGGGGGCCCGGCCACCAAAGACTGCAGCAGCGGCCCGATGGAAAAGCTTTTGCTGGCGTGCACACCGCTGCCCCGGAGCACGGCGCCAGGATCGGCGCCAGGGAGCGAGCCCAAGGAACGACAGCGGGAGGAAGAGGGTCAGGACGCGGGAACTCCCCCGGAATTTCCTCAATGGCATTACGGCTCTATGCCCTGAGCTCAAACATGTTGACTTCTCTGAGAGGGGGGGGGGGGGGCATTTTTGTTTTCTGGGGGCCTCCGCTGTTTTTGGCCTCAACGGCTCACCACACGAGTACCTCACCTGCCATTAGTGGGCGAATGGCAGGAATCAAAGGAAAGCACCTGCAGGCAACCCTGCAGATGTAAAAGCAGCGCAGACCGACCCGCTCAACACTGTGCAATTGAGCGGGCGGAGAGAGCAGCCAGTGCGCTGCCGCCGCAGAGAGGTGCTGGGGCCTGGAGCGCGAGGCTACCTGGGCCGCAGCAGCACCACGAACACGAGCCACGGTAAGGGCGGACCAGCGACCACCTCCGTGCTCGGAGAACAAGAAAAACCATTCGCACGAGTGTGCCGCGAGCCTTCCCCCTGAGGCGGGGTGCCTGACACGCGTGCTGAGCGTGCACGGGAGCGCGCACACAACGAACACACTCGACGACGCAACTGGTCAGCCAGCTCGAGAGGCGGAGATGCCACCGAGCGAGAAACCTGAAAACGACCGCCCACGCAAGGACGACGAGACCTGCCGTCCCAGGAGCAGAGAGCGCCAGGACGACAGCAGGCCTCGCCCCAGATATGGGGTATGCACACAGTTGCCTCCTTCCCTGGAGACAAACGCACCTGGCCTAGAGCCAAGGAGCAGAACACTCGCAAAAGAAAACCTGAAAACGACCACCCACACAAGGACGACGACGCCTGCCGCCCCAGGTGCAGAGAGCACCAGGACAACGGCTGGCCTCGCCCCAGATGTGGGGTATGTGCACGGGTGCCTGCCCAGAGGACCAGTCGCATCGGGCCGCGCGACAACGCACACGAAGAGGCGCATGCCTGCCGAAAAGGAACCAGAGCAAGCGCGGGCAGCTAATCAATCCGAACTATCGGACCCCTCCTGGCGGTGGGTTGCGGCAGCAGGGGCTGCCGCGGCACTGGAGGATGAGCTGGGCTTGTCCAAGCCGTCTTCCGAAATTGCAACACTGGGGTAAGCTGGCTCAGAGGGAAACGTGAGCCCCTGTCCCCGCCGCACGCTGGGGCCACCACCAGCGGAACTGGTGGGATTGGAGCTCTTATCTTCATCACCAGCAACATCAGGATTCGACGCCAGAAAGGTATTGAAGCAACGCACTAAAGAGGTGCCATCCACTGTAACACCTTTGCTGGAAAGAGAGTAATGAGGGTGAAGTCCCTTGCGCAGAGCAGCCCAACCTCGACAACCAGCACGCGTGGGCTTCCTACACTCCCTACCAAGGCCTCGGACCTTGCCACCAATGGAGTGGCACTTGCACCTCAGGCATATGAAAAGAATTGACTTGTCCGAGCAGTCGAACGCAACCGTTCTGTGTCCTAGGGCATCCTGGCGTACAGCGTGCAACTTGGAATCCTGGGGGCATCTACCTGGGGGAGGGCGAGACGAACCCCTACTCCCTCGGAGGCAAACGGCGCACCTCCAGACACCTGCCCAGTATTCCCAGCGATGGCCTACTTTGCAGGGCCTATCAGGGCGCTCGGCAAGGGGAGAGGGGACCAAGGGGACATCAAGGGAGAGCTTGGGCCACAGAGGAAGCAAATTGGCCGCGAGGATGCGCTAGCCCCTGGCGGCTTCAATTAGCTTGTCCACTTTGGCTAATTCGGACGGGCCGGACGGGTGAAGCTGCGGGGCATGCTTAGCACTCGCGTCCGCATCAGCATTTCCTCTCCTCAGAAATCTGTCTCTATCTGTGATGCCATCTTCCTTGACATCCAAATGAGCTTTTACTTTAACAGTGTCCTCTACAAGTCGGCCCTCGGAATTATTGGCCTGCATTATCATACCTGGGCAAGGCCGCTTGCCAGAGTACCGCTCTGGCAATGGCAATTTGCTGCGAGCAACTATATTAGCACAGTCAGAATAAACGGCGGTCGGCATCACAAGGAACTGGGCAGCGACACAGCGAGCAACATACTCTGAGGCCTGCGGTGTTTGCGGAAGATGAGCCCATAGTGGGCCTCTAGCCTCTCCAAGGCAAGTACCATCCTCCGCATGCATGCTGACATCATAAGCTCTAGAAAGTTCTTTGATCGGGTGGGGCTGGCAGGACCCGTCAATGAAGACATGACCCCACATTTCCCCGTTCTCTGGAACCCTGGGGCCTTCAGGGCTGGGAAGCCCCTTGCAACGCCACGCGAAATGCAACGCATTAGTACCTTCCACAGCAGGGCGCTGCAAGACATCGGCGGGATTAGCGAAAGCTCCTCTAGTATATAATGCACGAACATGAGGGCCAGGTTCCGCCTGGGCCGCCAAAACTTCAATAGCATTTAGGACGACTGAGGGCGGGGCCAACGGAGTCCGCAACTCTCGCACGGCCGCCGCCGTGCATTGCCAGAACCTGTGAGAGAGAGGGGGAAAACAAAGAGTCGGGCGCAGCAGAACAAAGAGGGCAGAGTGGGCAGACTTGGTATCCGCAAGCAAGAGCCTTGTCAGCAGGCCCAATCGCATCGCAAGAACAGGCACGTATCCAGCCCCTCGGGGCTGGAGTAAACTTCTTACTACTGCAGGCAGCTTTGGGGATATCTAGACATGCTCTGCAGTCGAGGTCCCACTTGTCCCCCAGGTCCCGTTCGAGCCCCCGAAAGTACGCTTCTTTGCACAAAACTTCCAAAAGCTTCGGGGGGATCAAACAAAGCTGCAAACGGTAACCTCGGTCATCGGAAATCGTAACATAACCTGCCATGATCCAACCCAACCTGAGTAGAGCAAGACGGAGAGCAGAGACAGGGCCTTTCACAGCCGGCCAGCTAACTCGAGGCAGCGAAAAGACATTCCTGAAGCCATCTCGGAGCTCTCTATGGGGGATGGACCAGGGGTGCTCGTGAGTTTGGGCCAACCACACCTCCTTGCTCCACCGCAACAGAGGGGCATAGGCGGCTCGCCAGCACGGGTCGTCCGACAGGATGCTGACAAATGCGAGGGACCTACTCTTAGCGAAGGACCTGACCGTCGAGAAGGCCTGTCGTCGCATCTCCTGCAGGACCTGATCGCTCCCCCCCCCAAAATGTCCGCTCCATAGGCCCCTCCAGGAGGGGGGCCGAGGCAAATGCTCTGAGAGCCTTGCGGCCAAGGTTACCTGGCCGACGCTTGATGCGTCGAGCCTTCCTGCAAAGAAGCGCCACTCTGCTCTCGAGCTTAGAGCGGCGCCCTGACGCTCTGACAGACGCGGCAGCACAAAAGTCAACGCCGAGGTTGACAGTCGAGGCCGTAATCTTGCCTCCGAGTTGACCTAGGGCATCCGACAAAGCGCTGGCGAGACCCTTAGACGACGCAACGGTGTAGATCTTCTCCAAAGCAAGTTGGCAATTCATTTCCTTCTCATCAGTGATGGCGCGATGGAGAGCCGATGAAACAGCAGCAATGGAAAAGAAAACATGCTTGCGGGCCCCAGTGCACGAGATGCCTGCGTCGTCAATGTATATGTCAAATTCCTGGGAAGGGTAAGAATGGGGGCTTATCCAAAGAGGACGTGCCGTACATGCGGATGTGCGCAGTGGCCATGCTGCAGCCTGCAATAACTCCTTTCTGAACAAAAAATTGCCCATCCAGCAGACCAGCTAAAGAAACGAAGCGTCCGCACCTATGCGCGAAGAGCGAGAGACGGGCCAGCACTAACGGAATCTGGTGCTGATGGCAACGCTGCTCAAGCACATCAAGATCAATAGTTTCGTAATATTAAGCATGTCATAAAACTCACTAGCGCTCTCTTCCCCCTTAGAGGCACCCGTTTCAACGCGGAAAGCCTGGCGCCAGACCGCGTCCGCAGCTCCGCGAAACGCCCCATCAGCCCAGCACCGACGGGGGTGTTGCTGCTCCCAGTGTAAGGCCCGGGGGCGCCGCAGGCGCCCCCGGACCCTATGCCAGGAGCAGAGCGCCCCTATCGGCCTGTAGCCACTACTGGGTTTCGAGAGCAAAGCAAGCAGCACAACAGAGATCTGGCGGGGAAGCTGGCCAACCGACTCCATCAGCTGAAAAAAAAAAGCATGCCGGGCGCAATCAATCCATCATCGCACAAAAGGTGGAACTGGAGGCAGTCGAAACCGTCGTAGGTGACCGCCGAGGTTCTCTTATACTTCTTACTGACCGACCTAAGCATGGCAGGGTCAGCACGAGGAAGAGCTTCCACCAAGGTGCAACTGGAGGGATTGCCCAAACCTTCCTTCCAGAAACTGGCGAACTTGGTGCCTTCACTGGCCAGGGGCGAGAGGTGGTCGGCAACGACCGATCCGTCTCGAGCAAGAGTCGTGGTAGGAACCCAAGGGGTGGGGTCCCGAGCAATGGCGCGCACCCTACGAGCTCCTTGATCGAGGCCCTCCGTGAGCCAAGCCCTCCAATCCGCCTGGGCACGAGTTCTGAACTCACCGTTGGCCCCCTCCAGGGCCGCGGCAAGGGTGCCGAGGAGCTCTTCACCACTATCAATTTTATCGGGGGGGGGGGGGGGGGCTGGCGGAGATCTCCTTGCAGCGCGAGCATGTAATCTCTGACGCGACTAAAAGAAGAAGCATACTTACCCGAATGACTGGCAATGGAGGGAGGAGGGCTGACAAGCAAAGCGCGCAAGCTGGCTGCCTGATCACCGCAACCTTGGCCGGCCCGCTGCAACCCCAAGACAGCTCTAAACTGAGCCACCAGCCACTGGATGGCCCGATGCTCGGGATACCCAGGTTGAGTTTCCCGCCCCGCTAAGCTCCTCCAAACGAACTGGGGCCCCTTGCTCCTGCAACCCATCTTCACCAGGGCGGCGCCCAGCACATGGACCAACTCCTCCTCCGCCTTATCTGCCCATTCACCGTAGGCAGGGGGAAGATGACTGAGGGCAGCTACAGCGTCGCTAGCGGCGACAGCATCGAGACCAGCCTGGGAACGCAAGATGACTTGATCCCAGCATGGCGGAGGAAGCGTCGGACCGATGACTCGATCCCGTTGCAAAGGGGGGGGGGGGGGGGGGGGCCTGAAGCTGGGAGCTTTGAGAACAGCAGGGGACTTGTGGAAAACCACGTCCACGGGCCGATGGGGACGGAGCTCCGTCTCCAGATCGATCCTGCAAGATTCAACCGCTTTTCCCAACCCCCCGCTACAGACGAAATAATCCAGGGTCGAAGGAGACCCCGAACCGAAGTGCGTATGGCGTTCAGGATTGGTGAGCCGGCCCTGGAGCTGACCGATAAACTGACTGCTAGCAAGCTCTCCAGGAGAGACATTGAAGTCTCCGCCAACAACAAAGCTGGAGCAGCAGACGGAGGCACATGCCCCAACTCGACATGACAGCTCAAGGTTCCGCTCCGTCAGACCTTCAGCGTCGTGTAAGTAAACCGACAACATGTGGTAACTGACTCCCCCTGGGACCTGAATAACCCCTTGAGTAGCTCGCCCTGAGACTATAGCGCGACCAGAGGAGGGGGGGGGGTAAAGGCCGAGCCAGTCTTTCACAGGCACGGCGGTGCCTCCTGAGGTTCCCTTTTCCGTAAGCACGGCAGGGCCCACAGCGGTGTCCAACCGTTGCGAGCGCGCCACGAGGAAGCAACATCGATTTCTTCATGCGCGGCCAGTCTATATTCCTGCACAAGCAGGGCCGTAGAAGGCGCGAGAGGAAGCATTCTCTTCAGGGTTTCCCAACTGTTGCAGTTCAGGGTTCGCACAGACAGAAAGAAAGAGCTCAGCCCATCCGACCCCGGGGAACCAGGAGGGGGAAGGGAGGGGCAAGGAAGGGGAGCCAGGGACATCCCGGGTCCAGGCACCACCTCGATCGGGCACTTCGAGCCTAGGGCAGCCAACGCTGGGTAGGCTTGGCCTGGCCGAGCAAAATTGGCAGGCTTGGAATGAGTCGCCTGCAGGGAGTCGTACGCGTGGCTTTCACCTGGCAAAATTCGCTGGGACCTCCACAGCGCGTGGCGCACGGCAGCCTTCAGGCCTCCACGGCCAGAGGTACGTGCGCCACGAGAAGAGCAGAGGGAACGACGGAGGTGAGGCCGACAGGCCGAGAGATTAAATAAAGTTAGACTTGCTAGACAGCTGACCAGTTGAAACAGGCTCTGGTCCGAGGGGCAACGCAGACGGTGTGATTCACGCGGCGGCAGAGCCCCCCCGCTGCCCCTCGGCGGCGGGGGGGGGGGGCCTGTGAATACAGGCGCTCAGCACGGGCTCGAGCGTCGCCGCGGCCAGGTGGAGCAGCTGCAGCAGCTCCCGCGCCAGGAGCCCCGGACGACGACGCGGTGGCTGCAGCCCCTGGGGCAGCTGAGCTGCCTTCAGCGGCCGCGGCAGGATCACCGCCACCGCCTCCTGCAGCAGCCCCTTTCTGCGTCGTCTCCGTCCTGGCGTCGCCTCTTTGACGAGAGTCGCTCCAGCATCTTCTTCTGCTCAGCCTGGAAAGCTTGGGCCCTTTCCAGCGCATCGCCAAACAACTTGCGGACCGCATCTTGAAGGGACTGATTGAGCTCCTGGGCTCGGCGGTTGGCCTCCTCCAAGTCTGTCCCTGCAATCTCGAAATCGTCCTGGGGGGCAAGCAGCGAGTCGATCGAGTCGATCGAGATCGGGATCTCCTCAGCCTTGCCCTGAATGATGGCCGCAATGTCCAAGCGCGCCGCAGGCGGAGGAGCCGACACAGGTGGCGGAGCAACCTCCTCATGCAGCTGCTGCACGAGCTTGGTGTGAGCCTCCTCCGCCTGCTTCAGCTCCTCCGTGAGAGTCTTGATGCGGCCACGCTGCAGTGACAACTCCTCCTCCATCTTCTCATGCACGTTGCAAGCGTTGTCCGTGCGCTCCCGTAGCTGGCGCAGCTCGTGGGACGCTTTGTTGACATTGGCCTGCAAGGGGACAGCGGGGGCTGAAGCAACACGCCGCTTCTGATCGAGGGCGAGCTGATGCCGACGTGCCCCCGCCTTGTCTCCGCATTTTGACAGAAGATCCACAAGCTTCTCCAACTCTGGGATGGGTGCGTCCCCATGGTCCACCTGGGGCGACGACCAGACACTGCCACTGCCTGCTCCTCCAGCACCTCCGACTCCACCGTGGCTCGGGGCGAACTGAGGTCCAGCACGCAAGGGAAGAGCGGGCCAGTCATTGCCAGCCCCACTATCGCCTCCCGAGTACCAGCTGCCTCCCCAGGAATAGGAGTGCTTGCCAGAGTCAAAGGAAACGTGACGAGCGAGCTTGCAATGTTTGCAGAACCACCACGAAAGCTTGTTGCGCTTGCAGCCGCAGCCTGCAGCTACCACAGGTCCACATCTTGCCGTTGGCAGAAAGGGTGGCCCAGGCTGCGCCGTCCGCGCCACCAGAAGCGGCCCCTGAACGAGTCCAAGGAGCCACAGCACTGGGAGCAGGCGCCATGGCTGCGGCAGCAAAGGAATCTTGATACCTTGCTTTAACCTCCGACTGGAGGCTCTCAAGCCAGCACGCTGATGGTAACAGCACAAGGTGAACTGGCACAGCCGAAGCTTGAGCCAGAAGGGCTTGAGAAGGGCCTCCGCTGGCGGGACCGGCCGCGTTGTGATTCCGCCGGGGAACGGGTGTCAGCCCAAGTCGAGGCCCTTTCTGGCGCGCCCTCCCGCCGATCAGTCCCAGCACGCGTCTCTTTTGGAGCCTCGCTCCTCGTTTCCTGGCCAAGCGAGCAGATGCAGTGCACGTGCCTGCCTACAGCCCGAAGCCCAGACCCTCCACGTCGTGAGTTTTGTCATATCGTTGACCCCCAGCGGTCTCGAACCATTCCCATTGGCCCGACTTGATCCTGAGTTTGGCGGCCCCGACGCCCGGCAAGAGTCCCCAGAAACAGAACATCGCCAACAAAACCTCCCGTCGTGATTTCTTCACGACTCGATGGGGATCTGGAGAACGCGCCTTCACCCTTATCACCCCTCCCTCCCGCTCACTCGCCCGCCCCGGCCCCCCCTCCCCCTTCTGTGGCGGCGCGGCGCGCGCCGAGGGGTCGCGCGAGGGGAACGGCCTTGAAGAAGGCAGGAGCCGTGTTAGAAGGGCCCCCGCCCGATTGGAAGGAGAGGAAAGGGGCTCAGAGCCTTCAGGGGGCAGGATTGGAGGGAAAGGTCAAGGGGAGAGAAGGGGCCGGAGGAGGAGGAGGGGGTGGGGAGAAGGGGAGAATGGGCCGTGTCAGGAAGCCATGAAAAGGTTTCTCAAAACTTGGGGGGGGTTCTCAAAACTTGGGGGGGTTCTGAGATACCTCCGCCATCTTAAAAGCCCCCCTGGAGGGTCGCGCCGCCCCCTGGTGCGCGCCACCAGCCCTTACCACCTTGACCGATGCTGCCCCTCCTGCCGTCTGCGCACGCCCTCCCCAGCGGACTCAGGAGACTTCGGGGCCCTGCGGCCCCTGGAAAACTCGGAAGGTCCGACGGATTCGAAGACCCTCGAACCTCTTGTCCCCGTCTCTTGTCCTCCCTCCTCCTCCCGGCCCGCTGGCGTCGCGACTTTGGAATGCCGTGGACCTCCAGAAGTCTGGATGGACCCTTGACTGCGGAACTTTCTCTCCCGCGGGCGAGGCCCCCGCCCACAGCAGGCGCTCCCCTTCAGGAGCGAACGCGGCAGACAGGCGTGCACCATGGCCGCGGCCCCGCGCCACATGGCAACGCCAGATATTTGTGTTGGTTCTCTTCCAGTGGGCGGGAGGTTCCCCCCTAGGTGGTTTTGACGGCCCCGAGGCCTGGTAAGGCCTCCGAGAGGCCGGAAGTAGCGAAACACCTCCCTCGCGACTGCTTCACGGCGCGAGGGGGTCTGCGCCTTCACTGGGGGAGCAAACAATTACACAAGCATCAAGACTCGGAGGTCCGCGCGGACTTCTCGAATATGTACTGGACCCTCCTCCCTCGCGCGCGGAGCGCGCCCTGCAGGGGTGGCTCCGGAGGCGCAGCTACAGGGGACCAGCGCCGATCCCAGAAACCCGCGCGGCCCTCCAAATGTTTGTTTACATTTGTGTCATTGTTTGTTCCCCTAGCCATCACCCTTGCCCGCCGTCCGTTTCCATCACGTCGCCAGGGCTGGCAACTGTCTCCGGGGTCAGGAAAGGGGTGTGGTGTAAAGGGGTTTGGTGCCAATGCTGGCTCTGGCGAGGTTATCATCGTAGATAGCAATCTCAGTTCCACGATTGGCACCACACCCGTTTATGCCACACCCCTTTTCGACCTCCAGACTGTCTGGTTTTTGTCACCCACCTCCCGGGCTGCAACGTGCCGCCCAGGGACATGCGGGGACACGGCACGGCGCCTGTGTCAGCGTCCGCCCCGGTCGCCCTGCCGTCTGCAGGGGAAAAACTGCCAGTCAAATCTCTGCTATGATCTGTCCCAAGGCCGCGCCCACGGCGTGCTTGGTTAACGGTGCGTTTGGGAATATGGTTCTTGTGACACCGAACTCACGCAGAACAATCTGCAAGACATCTCGAAACACTGGGAACCGGCGGTAAACCGTCAACCTTGGTTACCGCCGGGAACTCGTACAGCTTCCTTGCGATATACATGAATGGCACGCGGGCGCGGCAATCTCGCATTCCGCGCGCGCGAGGGTGCGGTTTCATGGAGGAGAATGTGGTGGAGAATAATGAATGGAGGAGAAGGAGGTGGAGGAGGCTGAGGAAGAGAAGGAGGAGGAGGAGAAGGAACAGGAGGAGGAGAAGGAGGGGGAGAAGGAGGAAGAGGAAGAGGATGACGAGCAGGAGGAGGGGGAAGGGTGGAGGGGGAGAAGGGGGATGATGATGATGATGATGATGATGATGATGAGGAGGAGGAGGAGGAGGAGGAGGAGGAGGAGGAGGAGAAGGAGGAAAAAGAGGAGAAGGAACCGATGGAGGACGAAGAGGACGAAGGAGGAGGAGGAGGAAGAGGAGGAGAAGGAACAGGAGCAGGAGGAGGGGAGAGGAGGAAGAAGAGGAGAAGGAGGAGGCGGAGGGAGGGGAAGTGGGAGGAGGAGAAGAAGGAGGAGGCGAAGGAGGAGGAGGATGAGAAGAAAAACGAGGAGGGGAAGGAGGAGGAGGAGGAGAAGGGACAAGAGGGGGAGGATGAGTAGAAGAAGGAGGAAGGGGAAGGGAAGTTGCTTCACAGCTCCTTGCTTGTCCACACCTCGAGTTCGTGTCGATACTGAAGACTAGCGCTCGTGATTATTCCCATTTGAACAATCGACTTCCGGCTCTGTAGCTCGCGTCCAGCTCGAATTAAGACATTGCCTATCTAAACCTTGAAGAGCATAAATAGCTGTTTAGTCGCAGTTCTGAAAGCAGCCCGATCTCACCGTCTAGATGCTTTCAACTTGCGTTTCCCAGCATATCCTGTCGATTGGTGTATATCTGAGCTCCGTATCTAGCCTGCAGCTCGAACTGAGTACAGAAAGCATATATTATCTCTCACAAGATATTGCAGGGTGCTCAGTGGTAGTTTTAGCAGCAGACCAATCCCAGACGTCTCGATACTGTAGGCGAGTGTGTCTGATGATTTCCTATTCAGCGGTGTGCTTGCCAGCTCCGTATCTTGCCTATAACCCCAATTGGGCGAAATCCAGCACAGTCTACATGAAAGGATGCAAACTACTATTAGTAGCAGACCGATCTCGGGCGTCTAGACTGCAGACTGATGCTTCGCAGCATTCCCTGTCGATTGGTGTGCATCTCAACTCCCTGGCTGGCCTAGATCTTGAATTTAATTCAGGAAACGCACATCGCCTCTCGTAAAATATGTACAGCGCGAACAGTTTTCCAGTCGCAGCTATGGTTTCAGCGCGAATCCAGACGTCTCGATACCGTCGCCGAGTGTACCTGTTGATCTTCTGCTTCGGGAAGTGCTGCTCACTCCATAGACAGCCTTCAGCTCGAATGAAGTAGAGACACCTATCGCCATCTCTTAAAACATAGCAGAGTAAGAATAGTTGTTGTGTTGGTTTCAGTTCTGGTAGCAGACCGAGTTAAGGCATCTAGATACTTGATACTAGCCCTCCTGATGATTTCCTTACGATTGCTGTGCCAGACAGCTCTGTATCTTATCTGCAGCTCGAGTTAAATTTAAAAAGCCAATATGATCTTTTAAGACAATTAGCAGAATACGAATAGTTGTTCGGCTCCAGCTCTGGTAGCAGACCGAGTTCGGGCATCTAGAGTCTTGAGACTAGCACTTCTGATCATTCCCTGTCGATTGCTGTGCCCAACAGCTCCGTAGCTTATCTGCAGCTCGCGCCCAAGTGCTTTTTAACAATAATTTCCACCCGATCGACCTCAGATTAGATGGCGAGAGGGAATATAATACGGCCGATTCTGGGGGAAAAATATTAGAATTAAAATTTCAAGAACTTGATTTTTAACCGACCAAAATTATGCAAAACTTCCGTCGGAATTTTTCGGGCCATCTAGCCAGCCAGCGCGCCGGAATTACTCTCTAGCTTCGCCGCTTCGCTCTTAGGGCAGCTCTACGAATCACTTATGTCGAGATTTGTCGGGCGAACTAGCCTCCCAGCGCGCCAGAATTACTCTCTAGCTTCGCCGTTTCGTTCTTAGGAAAGCTCTACGAGCCATTTCTGTCGAGATTTTCGGGCACCCTAATGCGCCGCAGTTGCTCTCTAGCTTCGTCGCTTTGCTCTCAGGGAAGCTCTACCTAGATTTTGCTTGCCAACTAGCCCGCTAGCGCGCATTCTACGAGCCATACGTCAATAAAAAAGAAACCTTCTGTCAACATGTTTCGGACCAACTGGCTGGCCAGCGCGCCAGAATTACTCCATAGCTTCGCCGCTTCGCTTCTAAGAGAGCTCAATGAGTCACACAATCCGAGCTGTGAACAAGCTGTGAAGAGTGCACTCCCCTGCCCCTCTGCCGCCCGTGCCACCATGTGTGTATGTTGTACACGCTTGTCTTGTTTTGTGGCATGCACGCTGCCCGCCGCTGTTTTGGCCCTAGTCCTAGGGCCCTGGGGCGCACCCGCAGTTGGACTGCCGCGCGGTCTTTGCTGAAAACAACTGCACTGACATTGGTAGCGGAGCTCTGCTTCGGCGGTTGTGACCACCCGCGTGGGCCGCCATGGCCACCAGCCACGACGGCTCAGACGTGGAGGCTGCGTCCTCCGCAGGCACAGGTCCCCCGGACCTGCATGCAGTCCTGCGCGTGATGGCCGAGACCCAGCGGGAGCTCTTGGCCTTGCATCGGGATCGTGGCGACGGCGGTCCCAGACGTACACGTCTACTGCTGTCGCAGGTGAGGCTCCCAGAGTTCGATGGTGGAGTCGGTACGAGTACTAAGAAGTACCGAGAGTGGCGCAAGGAGGTTGAAGTCATCCGCAACCTCAATCAGCTCTCAGACGTGGAGCTGGGCCTGATCATCTACAGTCAAGTGACAGGTCGAGCCAAAGAGCTCATCGAGGTGCTTGACGCGTCGGACCTCCGACGCGAGGAGACGCTCGAGACCATCTTTGCTATCTACGACGACGCCTTCGAGAAGATGGATCACGAGCGCCTCGATCAGGTGCATCAGGATTGGGAGCGAGCACACCGTCGAGCTGGGCAGCCGATCATGGATTGGACCACGTACCTGCGCAAGAAGCGCATGGAGTTGCAGCTCGAGGATCCCACATCAGCGATCAGCGATCGCGCATTGGCAAGCAAGATGCTTCGTGGCGCTGGACTGTCGCAGAAGGAGCGAGCGCAGGTGCTCTTCAACTGTGGCGGCATCTACGACTCGAAGCGGATGGAGGTTGTGCTGAAGGCAGCCTATTCGAAGGTGCACGACACCGAGAAGCGCTCAGTGCTCCCTCGCCGCTCGCCGTTTGCGGCGCAGCGTGAGCACGGGCGCTCCTCTGGGAGTTCGGGCGGTCGCTATCCGCACCCTCCCATGGCTCGTAGGCCATGCGTGCTGCGAGGACGCCCTGGCCAGCACGTACACGAGGTAGAGAACGGCGAAGACTACGATGAACACCACGGCGACCTCGAGGAGGCGCATCATGACGAAGATGAAGCAGACGACCAGGACGATGGAGACCATGGAGGGGCCGAGGGCACCCTCTTCGAGGACGGCGCTGAGGTCGACGAGGAGCTGGCGTCGGACAACGACGGGCCTGACGACGAGGAGCACGAGGCACCGGAAGATCTTCAGGAAGCGTTCTTGGCCGGCTGGAGGGCCAAGCAGAAGACGGCGGTACAGCGTCAGAAGCGCGGGTTCGTTGCTCCTCGGCAGCGGGACCCCAAGAAGATCAACGCTAGCGGCTCCTTCCAGGCTGGTCGGAAGCCGATAGACCAGCGCAAGGCTAACAGCCGGTGTGCTGACTGCGATCAGCCTGGCCACTGGCGTGGCGACCCGGAGTGCCCCAAGGTGAAGAGTGGCGAGCGCGAGCCGTACAACAAGATCGGGCCTAAGAATGGCCAGCCAGCGTCGCCCAACCAGCGGACCTCTGTGAAGCCGCCGGCGCCTAGGCAGGTGCATGGACCGATCGTCCACTGGGTTGGCATGGCAGGCAGTGCCGAGGAGCGTCGTGGCCGCGCTCCATGGCGCCGTGCTCCCCAGTCGGCGCCTGCCCAGAGGCATCCAGTGGAGGGTCGAGCGGACGCGCCAGAGCGGATCATTATGCACCCCAGGCCCAAAAGCACGCCTGCGCCGAGCCTGCGCCAGGACGCCGACGACGGCCCAGGGGCCGCACAGAGCAGTGATGAACGCGCGCGCGCCCGTGCCAGGCGCGGGGAGGATCAGGAGGACGAGGATGCTGTCGTGCGTTGCCATCGCATTCTGGCCAACACCCACGCAAAGGGGCACAGCGTGGAGTTGGAGTTTCCTGACCTTGCCACGGTCCATCACATCGTGGAGCGCGTGACGAACAAGAAGCCTATCTTCTTCAAGCAAGGCCGCTTCGAGAGCCTCGACTTCGTCCAGGGTCGGCTCGTGCGCCTGCAGCTGACCACCTCGAGGCCTTGTACGGCGGCTGAGGTGGATCTCGACGAGATCACGGCAACTATATTCAAGATCGTGATGGGCGGCAATCGTGATACCAAGCCCCGTGACGATCGGCGCGGTGAAGGCGGGAGTCGTGACACCAAGCAGCGTGAAGATCATCATCGAGATCGTCGGGACGACCGCCAGCGTGATCGGGGAGCTGTTCTTCGCGAGCCTCGCGCCCCTCCTCCGCCCGAGGCGGAGGCTTCCTCGCGTTCAAGGTCGCGGAGTACACCAGGAGGCCGCGGTGTGAAGAAAGAGAAGCGGAGTCCACCAGAAGACCGCGGTGAGAAGGAAGAAAAGGAAGAAAAGAAAGAGAAGAAGAAGAAGGCGAGGAGCAGCAAAGAAGAGAAGAAAGAGAGAAAGAAGGCAAGAAGCAGCAAGGAGGTGAAGAACGAGGACGAGGCCAGCGAGGATCCTGAGGCCACCGAGGACGACAACGACCAGCGGCGTGAGGATAAGGAGGTGCCGTTCACGCCAGAGGAGATGGACGAGATCTTCTGCAGCTGGCATCCGCGTCAGGATATCTTCAGGGATTACCTGACGCCGCCGGCAACCATCCACTTCATCACTAAGAACGATCGCATCGTGCGCCTCAATCTCTACACGCGCCGCTGCGAGAAGCCAGATTTCTCCTTATCCAGCGGCCCTGCGAGGGCCCATCCCGTATACGTGGTGGAGGCGTCGGCAAAGGGAGCATCGAAGACCAAAGAATCCCCAGACGGAGCTGTGCCTGGACTAACGTCTGCCGCTCCGACTGGGGAGGCCGCCGCTGTCCCTAAGGAAGAGGACTGGGTCATGGCAGGAGCCTCCGAGGAAGTGAGAAAGAGCGAGGAAAATAATCGACTAGAGGTTTTGCAGCGTGATAAAGCTGAGTTGCTGGATCGCCTCGCGCTGATAGAGAAACAGGAGATGGAGATGCACACCCGATTGAACCCATGCGAGGTCTACGACGGCATACAGAAGCGACGTGAGCAGGCACCTCTGCCAGAGCGTGCCCTGCCCACATCTCCTGAGCAGCAGGGGGTCGGAAGCGCGTGGAAGAACATGGAGGCAATACGACGGCGTGTCCACCTTCCAGCGCCTCCAGGAGCCGCGAGCTCAGGTGCCCCTGCCGCTGCGACGGCATCTTCAGCTGCACCTGGAGCCCCGCGTGTAGTCACCGCCTCTGGACGGAGCTACGTCATGAGTGTCGGTGCCACGCAGAGTGACCTGGAGAAGCAGCAGATGCATCGAGCCATGTACGACTCGCAGTTCGACGGCGAGAGGCTGGTTCCAGGCCCGAAGGCGAAGTTCGACCCAGAGCTCATGCAGCAGCAGGCTGAATGTGTTCATCCTGTGGGCGAGTTGAAGTGGCAGTCAAACGGCACCGTGATCTTCGCGAAGTGCAAGAAGTGTTCGCTGAAGTCGGTGATTCATTACACGCTGGAGAAGCCCAAGAAGGATGAAGGGGAACCTTCCAAGAACACCCCAGACGGAGCTGTGCCAGGACTAACGTCTGCCGCCCCGACTGGGGAGGATGTTGCCGTCAAAGGGGGCGCGGACCCCTGGGCAGCAAAGGGCGCAGACCCTTGGGCAGCAAAAGGGGGATCTGCGGCCCACATGGTCACCACCCGAGAGGAGTGCCCCCGCAAGGTGGTAGATGAGCAGTCCGTCATGCTTGTTGTCTTGCCCGCGGGGCTGGCTATGATTGACACGGGCTGCAAGCGGGCTGTCGGTGGACGTCCGTGGCATGTCGAGCTGCAGAAGACTTTGGATGCCATGGGCGTGCCGTACCACAGCATCAATCAGCGCGAGTACTTCAAGTTCGGCCCAGGCGTGCCGCTCTTGTCAGAGCGTGCGTGGTGCTACACAGTCGGCATCAACGGTACGCAGGGCGAAGTTGTGATCTCCGAGGTCGATGCCGAGGTGCCAGGTCTCATCGGCCCTGATGAGATGGCAGAGTGGGACGCAGCAATCAGCTTCAGGAACGGTACTTTCACGGCGAATGGTGTGACCAAGCCGTTGGTCCCGGCTGCGTCCGGGCATCCGTGCGCGTCATTGCTGGATTTCCCGGCACCGGTCACGAGTGCCTTCCCCGTCGGACAGTCCGAGGAGCAGGACGAGCTCGCAGACGAGATGTTCAGCGGAACTGCGAGTCACGAGGAGAAGGATGAGCGCAGCGTCGCTGAGACCGTCGAGGAGGAGGACTCGCACGATTCTGACAGCAACGACGGCCAGGACGCAGGCGACTCAGAGCTGAGCACATCCCACTATCACACCAGCGACCCAGAGTCCGCGGAGACGGCATCGAGTGACGAGGAGGTTTTCATGGAGAACGCGGACAACGAGGTTTTCATGACGAAAGGTGCTCGCAGGCACGTCCGGAGCAACCTGAAGGAGCTGGAGGTTCTGATGACCGAGGAAATGGCGAACAGGAAGCTTCGGGCTGATCAGCAGGAGCAGGACGCCCTCAGGTACTACCAGGAGGAACGTGCACTGCCCTTTCAGAAGGAGACCCGGCGGCGGCCGGGGCCCTGGAGGATCGTAGAGGTCTTCGCATGGGCTTGCCAACTCACGATCCTGGCGGCGAGCATGGGATGGGACGCCCACCAGCCCATCGCAGCGCCAGAGTTCGACCTCCTGACGGTCCAGGGCAGGAACGAGGCACGGGCGTACCTGGTCGCAGTGGACCCAGACTTCGTGGCTTTGTCCCCACCTCCTACGGCATGGAGTCGGATGCAGAGTGTCGACCAGCGAAGGCCTATGCGAGTGCGCCGGCAACGCCGAGAGCGGACCGAGTACCGCATGTTGCTCTCGTTCACGGACGAGGTGATGCAGTGGCAAGCTGCAAGGGGACGCGCAGCCATGGTAATGGACCACGCGCAATCGACAATCTGGAGCCAGCCACCCGTGAGTGCAACGAAGTCGAACCCAGCATTCGAGGACGCAATCTGCCTCAAGGACACCACGAGAGTGTTGGCGAACCCTGGGGTTTGCACGGCCGTGCGCGGGAGCTGCGCAGAGGAGTTCGGCACGGCTGTGATGAGCGGTGCCGCGGATCATTTGGCCTGGCAGTTCGAGAACTCGAGTTTTCCTGCAGCACAACTCCCTGACCCCACGGAGGAGCCCAGGAGTTATGGACCCGAGCCCGCGGAGCATGGTCATGGAGAGGTTCCCAGGGACGTTTCGGAGAGACCTGAGTGGGGCAAAACACCGCAGGAGGTTCGAGCAGAGATTCGCGAGGCACTGCAGAAGACGGTGAAGGAGGAGTCCATGCAGCACCCTGCGGAGGAGGAGGAGGTTGCAGCCTCCTGGTCAGAAATGGAGCTTCCAGAGGTGGTGCGGCAGGACATCATGATGAAGATTCCGCGAAGTACGCGACGTGCTGTGCGCAAGGCCCATCGCGGTCTTGGACACCCCAGCCGACCGACGTTCATCAAGATGCTGCGTCTCGGCGGTGCCACACCTAACGCGTTGGCATACGCGAAGCATTGGCAGTGTCCGACTTGTGCTGAGTCGGAGGCGCCGCCCCGTCCGGTGCAAGGGACGGCGGATGTGCGACCATTCGGCTTCAATGTGACGGTTGTGATCGACGTGAAGTACCTACGGGACGCGGCCAAGGAGCAGCTGGTGGTCCTCAGCATGGTGGATGCCGGTACGGGATGGCACTGCGCCTGCCTTCTCAAGAATAGGACGGCCAAGCACGTAGCACGCCAGATCATGAACGAGTGGTTCAAGCATTACGGCGTGCCAGAAAACATCGTGATCGATCAGGGCGGCGAGTTCGAGGGCTACTTCAACGCGTTGATGGAGCAGTTCGGCATTAATACGAAGACGACGGGAGCTCATGCAGCATGGCAGCATGGCCTGGCCGAGCGCCACGGAGGATTGCTCGGCACTATCTGGGGCAAGGTGGTGCACGAGTTCCACGTCCAGGGCAAGTCGATGTCTACTGTGGCCCTGGCTGCCATCATCAATGCGAAAAACTCCACGATCAGCCGCAATGGATTGACCCCGGAGCAGGCTGTCTTCGGGCGGATCTTGAACTTTACGGAGGTGACTAACAGGGACGACGATGAGGTTCTCATGTCGGTCCTCGGCGCCAAGGGCATAGCTTGGCGTTCGTCCCAAATCCGCACCGCAGCAAAGATGATGTTGCTGGAGCGCGACGCGACGGACAAGGTGCGGAGGGCGTTGCTACGACAGGCGCCGACGGTCGTCGGTGATCTGTGCCCAGGATCGAGGGTGTATTTCTGGGCACCGAATCCGTTCAAGGGACGTCGTCGGCAAGATCCTGAAAGATGGCGGGGTCCTGCGACTGTGATCGCGAAGGAGTCCAACAGCCGTTACTACGTATCCTGGCGTGGTCACGTGCTACTTGTTGCTCGTGAGCAGCTCCGGCACGCCTCCTCCCAGGAGGCCGCAGCTGCGGAGTCCATCCAGACGGACGTGCGACTGACACAGCAGCGAGATGACCGCGCTTACCACGACATCGTGGACGTCACGCCCAAGGTGAAGGTTCAGAAGGTGAAGAAGACGTTCTTGAAGAAGGAGCGTGACCGACATGGGGAGCTCGAGGGGTCCAGGCAGCCTCGTGTGGACCTGAGGGCCCTGGACGCCATTGAGGCACAGGCCAAGGAGGAGGAGCCGCCTGAGCAGCAGCAGCTGCCGCAGCTTCCCCCTCCGAAGAGGGAACGTTCTCGTTCCCCTCCAGGGCGGATATCCTCTGAGGTGTACCCGAAGGCCTCTCCGGGAGCATCGGGCTCTGGCGGCCCTTCGGTGCCGCCGATTCCCAGAGACGATTTCGAGCTTGAGCGAAAACGGAAGTTCCTGGTAGATGACGTGCCGATTTGCATCAAGAAGACGCGTCTGCAGGCTGCTCCTACGAGTGGTTTGCCGGCCCTCCGCGAAGTGGCCATGAACGCCGTTGTGCACTCGGGGCCTCAGGAGTGGTTCGACCAGAATGCCTTGGATGGTGTCTCCACGCTCGTTCAGAAGGTCGTACGAGGAGTACGTGTACACCGAGAGCCACGGCGGAGACTCTATGATCACGACCGCCACCGGGAGTGCAATCGCCTCTCGGTGATGCTCTCCGCTACGGGCCAGTGTGCCTACAAGGACGACGGCGCGAACCGTGCCAACGAGCGCACGGAGGACAGCTGGGTTGGTCTCACGCTTTTCTACCACGACAAGCCGGACGCTCATGCACAAGGGGTGTACTATTTGGACACTCCGGAGGGGCTTGTACGACAGCCGATGACTTACGAAGAATGGATCAACGTGTCATCTGTGTATGACGCATGGCTGCAGGAGGCCAGGTACGAGCACGACGTGTTCGCACTCGTGATGAAGCAGAACGCGAAGGAGCTAGACCCACGTCACTTCAACCAGCACGAGAAGGCTAAGTTCGACGAGGCCGATGCCGCCGAGTGGCGGCAATGGATCGCCAACAACACGGTCGAGCTGGTCACCGAGGAGGAGGAGAAGAGCATCCCGAAGGACAAGATCATCTCGGTGCCCATGCGTTCGGTTCGCACGAACCGGGGACGAGGGCCGGAGCTGGAGGCGAAGTCTCGCTTGATCATCCCTGGCCATCTCGATCCGCAGCTTGGTCTATTCAGGACGGATTCGCCTACTACTTCCCCTTTGGCTGTGCTGGTGTGTGCGTCTATCACAATGGCGATGGATTGGACATTCGAATGTTTCGACGTAGCGACTGCGTTCCTGTCCGGGCTGAAGCTGGAACGGGAGCTGTATGTGAGGGCTCCTAAGGACGGGCTTCCAGCCGTCGACGGTGCTGGATGGCCAGCCGTGCGGCCTTATGCGTTGCTGCGCTTGCTGAAAGGGGCGTACGGTCTGACTGAGGCGCCTCGGTTGTGGTATCTCCGAGCCCGCCAGGTGTTGACGGACGAGGTCGGTTTCGTGGAGCTGCGCTGTGCTCGAGCTGTCTTCGTTTATCGAATGAAAGACAAGTTGATCGCTATGTTGACCTTGCACGTCGATGACGGCATGCTGTTTGGAGACCCACACGATCCCCAGTACCAGGAGGTGAAGGCGAACATCAACAGTCGTTTCAACATCAAGCACTGGAAGAAGGGCAACGACAAGGAGGCAATCGCCTATCTCGGTGAGGAGTGGTGGCGCCACCCTGATCACATCGAGATCAGCATGCACGAGTACATCGGCAAGCTGACGAAGCACCCCCTTGCAAGGGGTGACAACGAGGAGCGGGAGATGACTCCCGAGGAGCACCACGACTACCGGAGCTTGCTCCAGAAGGTGCGGTGGCCTGTCGCACGCGTGGTGCCACAACTCGCGTATAGTGTCTCGGCGCTCGCACAGAAGGATCCGAAAGGTCGGAGGTTGCTGCACCTGCGAGTGCTCAATGACATCATCGACCGGCTTCAGGACTACGACAAGAGAGGTCTTGCGACTCTCCGGATCCGCCGTGTGGACATCGAGCGCTTGCAGGTGCTCACGCTTATGGACGCTTCGTTTGCGAAGGAACCCGGCTGTAAGAGCCAGATGGGGTTCATGAGTATGATTACGGACACCCGAGTTTTGAAGGAGCTAACCGTATGCTGTCTAGTGGAGTTTCAGAGCAGTACTATTACACGAGTTGTTGGATCTACGATGGCCGCAGAATCTGCGGCTATGTCCGTGGCTTTGGATCGGCAGCTTTACCTCAGGCTGCTGATTGAGGCAATCTTGTACGGGGAGCCGCCCTTGCAAGGGGACTGGAGGCTGGCGCTGAAGGTTCCAGGGGCGCTCGTGACGGATGCGAAGTCGCTCTACGATCACACGTCCAAGATCGGGTCGATGCCGGTGTCTCGGCAGACCCTCATTGACTTGCTGGTGGCCAAGGATTTGATAGAGCAGGAGGCCATCAAGTTCAAGTGGCTGCCTAATAGCCACATGCTAGCGGATGTGTTGACAAAAGCCGTGCAGCCTAACGAGGTACTATCGCAGTTCCTCCGCCACGGCCTGTTCAGCATGGTGCCTACTGCTGAGCAAGAGGATGAGGAGGCACACCGTCTGCGGCTGCGCCGCGGACAGCGTGAGCGAGCCAAGGAGCGGAAGGCCCAGCGTCGGGTCGCCGTTCCAGGGCCTGCGAGCCCGTGAGGTCCTGATTGCAGCTGCTGATGGACCTAGTGAGGGCTACGGTGATGTATGCATATCCTTTGAGTTGATCGTCTGGAGTAGTGTATCCAGATATTCATATTCTTGTATTTATATTTTGAGCCTCAGGCCGCACCTTGCTTGAGGTGTCTCATGCATATCTTTTGAGTTGACAGTCTGGATTGGTGAATCTAGACATTCATATTTATATTTCGAGCCTCAGGCCGCATCTGCTTGAGGTGTTTCGGCCCGTGGGCTGATATACATTATAATTGCGTGCAGCGTTGCCCTTTCAGAGGGAGCGGCATCGGGGCAGCATTGTACTCACCCAGTGTGAAGAGTGCACTCCCCTGCCCCTCTGCCGCCCGTGCCACCATGTGTGTATGTTGTACACGCTTGTCTTGTTTTGTGGCATGCACGCTGCCCGCCGCTGTTTTGGCCCTAGTCCTAGGGCCCTGGGACGCACCCGCAGTTGGACTGCCGCGCGGTCTTTGCTGAAAACAACTGCACTGACACAAGCATGGGTCACATTTCTATAAATCGTATTTCCTCGCACGCTCTGAAATCATAGAGCTTTCGGCATCGATGAGGTAGAGCAAGTCCGACGCAGGATGGAGCTAGTTGGCCCATCCGGCCTGGGCGGACAATGTGTCAACTGGGGGTCGGTGTTTTGAAGATTGTGGGAGATTTCGCCGTTTGTTTGATAACCAGTATTGTTTGCATCTGTAGTGACTTGGTGGAACCGACTACGTGTGAAAATAATATATATATATATATATATATATATATATTGCACGTTCATAAGCTGAGTTTCGAAGGAACGTCCTCCTCATAATCTAGGCTTCTTTGCGTGTTGACAGCTCTACGGGGGTCCTGGCGGTAACCTGGTTGACGGTTCGCCGCCAGCTCTCAGTTTCTGAATCGCATTCTCTCGCACGCAAGCGGGATTGCTTCGCTTGCATGCCATGCATGTACTAGGTGCCGGCGGCGAACCGTCAACCAGGTTACCGGCGGGGCACTCGTAGAGCTATTGACACGCAAAGAGCTCAGAACACGACGAGAAAATTTGCTTGGAGATCAGCTTCGGAACTCGAAAAATGTATTTTCGGTTTCTATACGACGTTGTTGTTGCCAAGTGTTGTGATAGTAGTACTACAGCTACGGACCTCAGAATTCGGGGGCCCGCCGCGCCATAACCTACTACACGTGCGCACAATACTGGAGCATTTCTGCTTGAGTTAAGTTCGCCAAAACAATATCATCTTGAAACATGCATCCCGACGGCCGACGGTTGCTCCTAAGAGGTGCGCTGCAGCTACAGCCCTGAGAATTGCACCATCAAGCGCGTCATGATCAAGTGCCGGTGATCAGAATCTGGATTTTCAAAACGAATGGTCAAATGTCTCAGGACTGGGAGCCCGCGGTAAGCCGTCAACCTTGGTTACCGCCGGGAACTCGTAGAGTTTCCTTGCGATATACATGAACGGCATGCGGGCGAAGCAATCTCGCGTTCCGCGCGCGCGAAGATGCAGTTTCGTGGAGGAGGACGTGGAGGAGAAGAATGAGTGAGGAGGTGGAGAAGACGGAGGAGGCTGAGGAAGAAACGCAGGAGGGAGGAGCAGAAGGAGGAGAAGGAGGGGGACAAGGAGAAAGAGGAGGAGGATGACGAGCAGGAGGAGGGGGAAGGGTGGAGGGGGAGAAGGGCAGCATGATGATGATGATGATGATGAGGAGGAGAGGAGGAGGACCAGCGGGAGGAAGAGAAGGAGGAGGAGGAGGAAGAGGAAAACAATCAGAGGCGGAGGAGGAGGAGGAGGAGGAGGAGGAAGAGGAGAACGATCAGATAGAGAAGGAAGAGGAGGAGGAGGAGGAGGAGGAGGAGGAGGAGGAGGAGGAGGAGGAGGAGAAGAAAGAGGAGGAGGAAGAGGAGGAGGAAGAAGAGGAGGAAGAGGAGGAGGAGGAGAAGGAAGTTCCTGTTTAGCGGTTTGCTTCCAAGCTCCCTAGCTTGCCTATAACTCCAATTAGGTGAAACGCAGCACATCTCTCATAAAAACGAAAGAATGCAAATAACTATTGGGTTGCAGCTCTGGAAGCAGACCGATCTCAGGCGTCTAGGCTGTAGACTGATGCTTCGCAGCATTCCCTGTCGACCGCTGTGCATCTCAGCTCCTTAGCTGGCCTAGATCACGAATTTAATTCAGGAGACACAGATCATCTCTCGTAGAATATTTTCAGTGCGAGTAATTTTCCCGTCGCAACTACGCTTGCAGGCCAAATCCAGACGTCTCGACACCGTAGGCGACTGTACCTGGTGATCTTCTGCTTCGTAAATTTTCAGCTCCAAAGGCAACGAACACCTCGACTAAAAGTAGAGAACAATAGCATCAACTCTTGAAAAATCAGCAGAGTACGAATAGCTGTTTGGTCCCAGCTCTGGTAGCAGATCGAATTCGGCCATCCAGGGAATTCAGACTAGCGCTCCTGATGCGTGTCTTTCGTTTGCTGTGCCGAACAGCTCTGTAGCGCATCTGCAGCTCGAGCTAACTTAAGAAAGTTGCCAACCTATCTTAGGAAACTAGCAAAATACGGATAATGTTTTGGTTCCAGCTATGATAGCAGACCGGGTTCGGGCACCTAGATACTTGAGACAAGCGCGCCTGATGATGTCATTGCGACTATTGTGCCGAACAGCTCTGTAGCTGATATGTAGCTCGGGTTAAGTTAAGAAAACCGACAGCACATGCTAAGACTGCACTCGACAGCCGATCCCTCCCACATGCTCCTTGATAGTGATATCTACCCGATCGACCTGAGATCAAGATGGCGAGCGGCAATGAGATCGAATATGGGAGAAAACATATTAGAGCCCTAACGAACGTTCAAACTCCGAAACATTAATTTTTAACAAACCAAAATTCTGCAAAATTTCCGTCGAGATTGTTCTGGCCAGCTAGCCCGCCAGCGCGCCGACATTACTCTATAGCTTCACCGCTTCGCTCTTAGGGAAGCTCTACGAGTCACCGTTTCCTACTTTTCAAATGTGCGAATGTATCGAACGAAAACGGCACTGCGAATGGTAGGAAACACGAACCACGCGTTCCTACAAGTGGCTTGGCCACGGACCACACCTTCCTACAATTGGTTATCCTACTTCTCCGATGCCTAACACACCGTTAGCGCGTTTACGGTTTTGTTCGCCACGCAACATGGTAATGAATGCGCAACAGCACATAACAATGCGACTCACAGACATTGAAGGCGCACTCATCAGGTATAGTCTGCTCGCCTGGGGCTTACGAGATGCTGCAACACAGCAGGGTAGATCAGTGCGGGTTCAAACTCAAAGTAGTCCCGAGCGGAACATGAACCCTGAGTAGAACTCAAGTGATGGAGGTCCGCGCGAAATTCTTGAGCTCTGCGCGGACATCTGAGATCGGCGCTGGGCAACCCTCCCGGGCGCGAGGGGTGCGCCAGAGGGGCGGCGCTGGAGGCTCCGCCAGGGGGGGGCCCAGGTGCAGATCCGAGAAACCCGAGAGGAGCTCAGACAGTTATGTTCAGATTGCATGTTCTTCTGCGAACGAGGCCTTCCCCGTCCCCCCCCCCCTCAGGGCCCTCCCCTCTCACCCTGAGGCGTTGCTTCACGGCCCCGAGGCCCGTGAAGGCCCCGCGGACGCAGAAGAGATGGAGAAGCCATCCGTTGCCACTGTCGTTCACGACCCAATGGGGGTGTGAACCCCCGGCTCTTCCACCTGTCGGGGCGCCCGCGGCCCCCCTGGGCGGCGGCGCCCCAGCGCGAGCATCTGCACCATCTTGGCCCTGCACGTCTCGTAGTCCTTGTACGGGGGCAGGTCCAGCGTGCAGATGCACGCGTGCGCCTCGGCGAGGAGACAGCGGGGCAAGTCGCGCCTCCCTCTCAGCCCAAGGAAGGCCCAGGACCGCCAAGGAAGGCCCAGGGAAGGCCTTCCTCCCGGGCTCCATCACCAGGAGCGACGACGCCCGCCCGCCGCGCCATCCCCCTCGGGTGTTGTCAGAGGCGCCGCTGGCAAAGGACAACGCATAATGTATCTAAACAGGCGTGTGTTGAAAAGCGGGGTCGGGGCCACGCTGCACAACCTCTGTTTGTAGTTTTTTTGTTTCTGCGGAATCCCGCCCTATTGCGACACATGTTCATAGCTACCGCTGTCTTGGAGGACCCCCCTCTTGAGCACAAGAACGGGGGGAACAACAAGCAAACAAACAAACATCTCAGCAAGGGCAACTTGTTTGAACAATGCCAATCCTGCCCAATCCGTTTTTAGCACAAGCCGTTTCTGATACAGATTCGGCCTCCAACCCCCCGTGATGTAACTCATTCAACACGGGGTCTCCAAAAGGCCTCGACCCTCTCCCGGGGGCCGGCTTCTCGTCCTGAGCCGGTTTTGCTGACGGTCCCGGGGCCCGTTCACGTAGGGCCCCCGGAGGCCGAAACGACGGGCGAACCTCGGCCTTGCCAAGACGCTGGATGCCTGGGGATCTGCTCTGGAGGCCTCCTCACGAGGCCCCGAGGGCCTAGGTGCTCCAGGATGGAGCGGAGAGCTCGGGACACCCTGGGCCAGGTACGTCCTTGGCATGCGGGGCACGGGGCACCCTGGGCCAGGGACGCCCTGGGCATGAGAGGGGACCGGTGGGGGGGGGGAGAACGGCTCGGCGGTGGCGGAGCATCGAGCTGGAATCGGCGATACATCGCCGAGTCATCGGCAAGCGACAGGCCACCGAGGAGAATCCGCACTTTCATGGGCCCCCATCGGTGATGAGTGGGCGATTATCGGCGGCGCGCCCCGGTGGGAAGAGGTAAGAGGGGGCAGGCCTTCTCGAAAGGCTGCGGGGCTTCTCATAAGCCATCCTGCCTTCTGAGACGCCGCCTCTGTCTCCGGAGAAGGCTCAGGAATCTTCTCGGAAGGCCCGAGGCCGCCTCCTCTGACTTCCCCCAGGGCTGGCCACCGAGACTGGGGTCCTGCACCACTCGCAGGCCTCGCCGGAGCCCCCGCCACGTGGCTCCTCGCCACCACTTGGCCCGTCGCGCCTGCTCGCGTGCCCCCGCCGCGTCGCGGGGAAAATCTGGCGGGGGGGCGGCGGGGCGGTCTCCACTCGCAGACGCCCCCCTCTGGAGGATGAGGTCCGGGTATCGCGACCGCGGTTCGCTGCCCGTGCAAGCCGGTGCTCCAGCGCACACGCACAAGAAGTTCACAGTCTGAGCGCGCTATGCCGCCCGCGGCTTCCGCTCCCCCCTTCCGCGCCACTTCTGCTCCTGTTGTGCCTCATTTGGCCCCGAAGCCTCCCTCGGCTGCCCCGAGCGCCGCTTGGACCAAAGTCGCCGCGAAAAAAAAGTCTCGGCGGCGGCCCCGGCGAGAGGCCATGCCCTGCAAGCGGACAGCGTGTCGCTCCGCTCCGTGGGGCGGGAGGCTGGGAAACACTTGGGACGTTGACGCTTGGGCGCTCCGCGGGGCGGGAGGCTGGGAAAAGCTTGGGGCGTTGACGCCTGGGGATCAGAACGTGATTTGCGTGTCGCGCCGCAGCGTGTTGGGCCAGAACCGGCGGCCCAGCACGCTGGGCAAAAGTGTTCCCGACCGTGCGTGGCTCAATGAAACGATCGATCAACGAATCACTGACCGCGAGGCCTCTGTCAGCACAACTCGGTGCGATCGCTGGAACACCTCCTCGAGCTCACCACCGGCCAGGGCCTGCTGCCCCCACCCCACCGAGCAGGGCGAACTCAGACGACGGCAGCTCGAAATCGGTCCCTGGACCGCTCCTGTGGTCCGAACGCCCGAGACTTCCGAGCTGCGTCCAGTCGTGGCGCCAATTGGCCTTAAACTGCTGTCTCACCGGGCCCGCCACTACGAGGGTGGCGTCCAAGGGGGGTGGCCGCCAATCCTGGCCCGAGACACGTGCGCGGCCCAGGTGGCACCAGGGAGCGCATCGAGGTAGGAAGAGGGGCCGTGAACCCTGGGCAAATCTCATGACCTCGGCCATGCCCCGCCTAGTCATCACCTGATCGCAACTCGCCCTCCTCCTCCGAAACGACGCCGGCCCAGTCCGATCCTGGGCCCCGCATCGTTGAGGCGGTTCGCTGGCGCCACCCGACCTGTGGCAGCCGCCGAGAGGGCAGCTCCTGCCCCGCCATACAGGAGGGGTATGGGCTGGCACAGGGGGCAGGGCGACCACGGGCATCGTGCCATCATGAGGAATGCAAAGCCCAGGAATAGGCAACACCACCACCACCACCACCTCCACTCCCCCTCCCTCCTCCACCCTCCTCGTCCCCTCCGTCTTCCTGAGAGAGGGGGGGGGCGACGGAGGTGGTGGTGGTGGTGTGCACCTTGGGACCCCGTAAGAAACGCTACATCAGGAACGGAAGGGGCTCTTTCCCTACCTCGCGTTCCGCTGGGGGTTTGTATAATGGGAAAAACCGCAGAAGAGTCCCACAGTGAGGACGGGGAGCCCTGGACCGCCGCCTTAGGTCGTCTGGTCCAGAAGCCGTCTCGCCTGAGACTTCCTCACACTTTGTTTTCAAGAATCGTGCTGCGCTTCACTATAAATCGTGCTCTGGCTACATGCTGGCCACGATCCTGTGTGCAAATACACCATAAAGGGCACATGGTCTTGCCCGCACCCCCGTCACCAGCCGACCTCCTAATCCCCGAACCGCCTCTTCACCTGTGAAGGTAAAAGTGGCACGCGTGCCCTGGCTCTTGCACCAAGGAGCTGCGAGGGACAGGAGGCTGTCGCCTCCTTCCTCCTGGAGCTTCCTCCTGTGGAGGGAGGGGGGAGGACGAACGCCGAACGAACGAACGACGACGACGAACAGAAAGAGGTCCGAGCTCTAGCACACAGCTGTGCAAGAGAATTGGGCTCCTTTGCTGGGGCAGTCTGGCCACGACGAGACTCGGCCACCAGTCAATCGGCTCCCTGGCCCGGGCCTCGGGAGCCCGTCCCGAGGACCCGAGCCCGTCCCGAGCCCCGGGCGGCTGTCCTCCTCCTCCTCCTCCTCCTCCTCCTCCTGCTCTCCTCTCCTCCTCCTCCTCCTCCTCCTCCTCCTCCTCCTCCTCCTATCCTTCTCTTCCGCCTCCTCCTCCTCCTCCTCCCCCTCCTCCCCCTCCTCCTTCTCCTGTACCTGGGCAGGAGGCGAGGCCACCGAGCAGCGAGCGCCGCACTCCGGGCCTCCCGTCGCGTCGGCGCGCACGCTGGCTTCCTGACGCCGCGCCCGTCGCTCGAAGATCCTGAGCGGCCTCCGCTGTCCACCTACGGAGGCCCTTCAAGATTTGGACTTCCTGTTCCCCCCTCGCTCTCCCGCTCTCTCTCCCTCGCTCTATCTCTCTGTCTCTCTCTCTCTCTCTGTCTATGTACGACGTGTATATACATATATATATATATGTATATACGGCAACTTCGCGCGGCGCTGGCGCGCGCAGAGGTTTTCGATACCGCGTCGATCGCTGAACCTTGAATCGATCGCGGCCCCGATTGTTCAAGGTTGAATTCCGCCGGGTCCAATGGCGTCACCGTGACCCTCGGTGCTTCCGCGTCGCGGAATTCAACCTTGAACGCCTTCGCCGGCATCGCCGGCGCACCATCGCCGCATGAACCTACCGTATCGCCGCTGCTCTTGCATGCCTGTTCGCATCGACACGTCTTTCTTTGCAACACTTTGGCGAGAGTCCGGCACCTTTCTGGCCAACCGGCGCTTTCCTTGGCAGCAGTGCGTGGTTGTATGCCCCGGCGTCTGCTGCAGCGGATTCGAGCTTGTCTGCGTGCCTTCGCTGGCAGCGCGTGCAGGGGGTGGCGCGAAGGGGGTGGCCTCCCGAGGAAGCGGGTGGCTTCTGGGCAGGCAGGGGGGCTTCTTGGACGGACCCCAGGGCAGTGTCAACAGCGTAGTGTTAACCAATGGCGTAGCAACAGCGTAGTGTCAACAGCGTAGTGTCAACAGCGTAGTGTCAACAGCGTAGTGTCAACCAACGGCGTAGCAACAAATGTCAACAGCGTAGTGTCAACAGCGTACTGTCAACCTACATCGTCCTGTCGACAGCATAAGATTAGCTGCACGAACCAACGGCTTGGCGTGAAATCTGGGTGTACCGTCGACCAACACCGCAATGTCAACACCGTGATGTCAACAGCGTAGTGACAACAGCATGGTGACATCAGCGTAGTGTCAATAGCGTAGTGTCAAAAGCATGAACCAATAGCGCAGCAGAAAACAACGTTGCAGCGTCGACCAGCAGCGTAATCTCAACAGCGTGACATCAACAGCGCAAATATCAACAGCATGGCGTTGTAGTGTCAACGGCGTAGTGTCAACCAAACGCATATGTCATTTTTTTAATTCTTGTGGAAAGTATTATCTGCGACGATCAAGCTTGCTGCTCCCTGCACCAGTTCCAGTTTCCAGTTCCCATTGTTACAATACTGCTTTCTGCTTCCTATTGTAAATTGTTAATGTCCGCGCGAGGGGGGGAACCGAAAACTGCCCTGGTTAGCACCCCTCGGGACGGTTTCTTAAATTCTTGGAGGATAAAAATTGTCACCCCTCACGCAGATCGGCGGGGTCAGGGTCCAAAAACAAAATGGATTTGCCACATTTCAAGAAAAAATCCGGCGGCACCCCTCACGCAGATCGGCGGGGTCAGAGTCAAAAGACCGTATAAAATTTGCCACATTTATAAAATCCGGTGGCACCCCTCGCGCAAATCGGCAGGGCCAGGGTCCAAAAACACGGGGGATTTGCCACATTTCAAAAATTGCCAGCCACCCCTCACGCATATCGGCGGGGTCAGGGTCCAAAAACACAGAGAAAGGATTTGCCACATTTCTGAAATTCGGCGACACCCCTCACGCGGATCGGCGGGGTCAGGGTCCAAATGCACAGGGAATTTGCTACATGTGTTAAATTCGGTGGCACCCCTCACGCAGATCGGCGGGGTCAGGGTCCAAAAAACATACGGGATCTGCCACATTTCTAAAATCCGGCGGCACCCCTCACGCAGATCGGCGGGGCCAGGGTCCAAAAAAGAAAGAATTTACTAAATTTTTAAAATTCGGCAGCACCCGTCACGCAGATCGGCGGGGTCAGGGTCCAGAAACAAAAAGGATCTGCCACATTTCTAAAATTCGGCAGCACCCCTCACGCAGATCGGCGGGGTCTGGGTCTAAAAACACAAGGGATCTGCCACATTTCTGAAATTCCCGAACGTCCCCCACGCAGATCGGCAGGGCCAAGGTCTAGAAATACATGAGATTTGCAACATTTCTGAAATCCGGTGGCACCCCTCACGCAGATCCGTCGCCCGAATCGAGCCGGGGCGCTCCGGGAGCGACCGGACGAGCGCCGCGCGAGCTGGCACGAGCGGGCCGCCCGAAATTGGGGCCGGGAACGTACTGGAGCCCCCAAATTAAATCATAAAGAAAATGTGAATTGGAAACCGTTTCTGTGGAGCCACTGACAATTTGGCGGGTCGGCCAGAATTTGCCAGATTTGCCCGAGTCGAGCGCGGCGTCGGCAGGCCCGACATCCAAGCCCAGGCACCCCCGCGCGCCCCCAAGCGCGCCCGAGCGCTCCGTGCGAGCCGGAGCGCCCCCAGAGCGGCTCGACGAACACTCCGTGCGAGCTGGCACGAGCGGGCCGCCCGAAATTGGGCGGGGGACGTACCGGAGCCCAAAACCAGATCAAATCATAAAGAAAATGTATCTTGGGAGACCGTTTTTGTGGAGAGCCACTGACATTTTGCCGGGCCGACCAGAATCTGCCAGATTTGCTCAAATCGAGCGCGGCGTCGGCAGGCCCGACATCCAAGCCCAAGCGCCCCCGCGCGCTCCCAAGCGCGCCCAAGCGCTCCGCGCGAGCCGGAGCGCCCCCGGAGCGGCTCGACGATCACTCCGTGCGAGGTGGCACGAGCGGGCCGCTCGAAATTGGGCCGAGACGTCCCGGAACCCAAAACCATATCAAATCTTAATAAAAAAATGCATTGGGAGCTGATTTTGTGGAGCCACTGACATGTTGCCGGGTCGGCCAGAATCTGCCAGATTTGCCAGACTCGAGCGCGGCCTCGGCAGGCCCAAAATCCAAGCCCAGGCGCTCCCAGGCGCGCCCAAGCGCTTCCAAGCGCTCGGCCTGCGAGCCGGAGCGCCCCCAGAGCGGCCCGACGAGCATTCCGTGGGGACCTGCACGAGCGGGGGCGCTTCCAGAGCGGCCCGACAAGCATTCCGTGCGAGCCGGCGCGAGCGGGCGGCCCGACAAGGCGCTCCAAGGATTTGTCACATCTCTGAAATTCAAGGGCACCCCTAACGCAGATCGGCGGGGTCAGGGTCCAAAAACACATGGGATTTGAAACATGTTTGGAATTCAGTGGCACCCCTCACGCAGATCCGTCGGGTCAGGGTCCAAAAACAAAAAGGAGTTGCCACATGTCTGAAACTCGGCGGCACCCCTCACGCAGATCGGCAGGGTCAGGGTCGAAAAACAAATAAGTCCCGACACTGCTTCACGGAAAAGCCAAAGCCTCATGACTTCGTTTGATGGCCCATTCTCCGAGAGAGGGAGCCGGCGGCAGGGGGCGAAGCCCATACGGATAACAAATCGTTTCTCATCTTGAAACCGTCTCTGCTTGAATCCGCGTCATGAGAAACCGTCTCTCATGAGAAGCCGTTTCTGATGAGGAACGTCTCTCACGAGAATCCGGTGACCGCACGTCCTCGACAGTTCGTTATTCCGAACTTATTCCCTGGCATGAAGAACCACAGAGCTGCACGATTAACACTGGAGTTATTGTTTCAAAACAAAGAAAACATTATCTCTGGACTTCTCATGAGAAGCGATTGTTCATGACAGATGATGTATCATGGTTTCCGAACTATATACTGTTTTAATTCAGACACGTTTTCATATACACTTCTCGTGAGAGGTTTCTCATCGGAGACGGCTTCTCATGAGAGACGGTTTCTCATGAGAGACGACTCCTATTTGAAGGAACACTAATGGGAGACGACTTCTTACCAGAGACCCCTTCTCAAGACAGAAAATGGCTTACGGATCTAAACAAAGACGGTTTTAAGATGAGAAACGATGTGTTACGAGAGACAATATTTCATGAAGAATGCTTTCCATGAGAATTAAACAATGCTAGATTGTTTGAATGGGAGACGGGGTCAGATGTGAGAATTCTTGCCATGACAGTTCGTTTACGAGAGGCGACTTTTACGAGAGACGACTTTTATGGAGACACTTAATGAAAGGCCTGTCGCGCCAAGATCTGTCCAGAACGAGTTTCGTCAGAACCATCGAATTTAAGCCGCGTCGTTGCTGGTCGCGTTGTCGACACTGCGCTGCTGAGAGTACGCTGTGGATTGTAGACACTGCTACTCGCACGGTGCAAAATTGCTTGACAGTACGCTGTTGGTTCAGGCTGTGTTGCTTAAGGTTACGCTGTTGGTTGACACTATACTGTTGACACTACGCTTGTAGCACTACGTTGTTGATATTGCTCCATTGACGGTGCGTTTTTGATTGGTGCCAATGCTACTCACGCGGTGCACTGTTGCTTGAAAGTGCGCTGTTGGTTCAGGCTGCGTTCTTTGAGGTTACGCTGTTAGTTGACACTACGCTGTTGACACTACGCTGTTGACGCTACGCTGTTGGCACTGCGCGGTTGACAGTCCACTCTTGGTTGTTGACAATACTATTCACGCGGTGCACTGCTGCATGACAGTGCGCTTTTGTTTCAGGGAGCGTTGCTTGAGGTAATGCTGTTACTTGACACTACGCTGTTGACACTACGCTTTTGACGCTGCGCTGCTGACACTGCGCTGTCGACAGTACGCTGTTGATTGCTGACGATACTACGCGGTTGATTGTTGACAATACTACTCACACGGTGCACTGTTGCTTGACAGTACGTTGTTGGTTCAAGCTACGTTGCTCGAGGTTACGCATTTGGTTGACACTACGCTGTTGACACTACGCTGTTGACACTGCGCTGTTGACAGTACGCTGTTGATTGTTGACATTGCTACTCACGCGGTGCACTGTTGCTTGACAGTACGCTGTTGGTGGAGGCTACGTTGCTTTAGATTACGCTGTTACTTGACATTAGACTGTTGACACTACGCTGTTGACACTACGCCGTTGACGCTGCGCCGATGTGGCTGATCCCGGCGATGCGAACAACGTAGTGTGAACAGCGTAGTGTTAATTCACCTGCGATACGTAGTGTCAACAGCGTAGTGTTAATTCACTGTTTAAACTTTGAATTCGCTGTTAGGAGATACCTTGTATCGAAACAGTGTCGAACGAGTATCGCCTCCCAGGGCCCGGCACGTGAAAACCCTCAAGTGTCGGAGCTTTTTTGATGCTCGAAATTCTGGCAGTCAAGGCTAAGGTAGGTTGGAACATCATGACCCAAGGACATCTCAGAAGCCAGGAGGGCTTGCAATCAGCCTTATTCGCATACCCTCTCCCCCTTCTTAACTTGGCGTGTCCTTGGCGTCGTGCCTTGTGCACCTCCACGCGTTGGTCGAGAGACATCGTGGCTGGTCGGCGCGTCTTGCATGGTCGGCCGTTCGCAAGGTGGTATGCCTACCGCGCCTTTTGTTGTCATTCCCTTCGCCCTTCGCGGTCATCTTTGTCAAGGTCAGTCCCAAGCGGCTGCAGATCGTGGGAGGTTCCGCGGGCTCCGAGCCAAATCAAACGCGGGCTCCGAGCCAAATCAAACCCTCCTGCGGGCCGTCTGGGCGTTCTTCAACGTGCTGGCTGGGAGTGACCCTCTCTGGGCCCTGGCAGGGTGGGGTCTATGCTGGAGAGGGCCCGAACGATTGCTGTGGTGCCGCAACGGGCTGGCGGACGGGTCCCAGACCGCGTAACGGGCGGAACTTTCAGCAGCATAGCGCGCGATCAGTGCGGCCGAGGCACCCGTGGAGCTGGTGTCTGACTCGCCCTGTGTGCCACGGGTTTGCGGCATTGCACGCCAGCGCGCTGCCCCCCGAGTGGACGCACGCGGACCTGTGGGAGCTGCTGAGGCCGCACTGCCAGAGCGGCTTCATCACGGCCCGAAAGGTCAAGGGGCACCTCGACGCCGACGCGGCGGCGGGCCGCGGCATCGCGTCGGAAGACCACGCTGGCAACGGCAACGAGACCGCGGACAGGCTGGCGGGCGCCACCGCGCGCCCCTGTTTGCCCGAGTATGCGCTCTGCATCGGGCAGCAGGTGCAGCTGCATGCGCTGCGCGCTCCCCAGCAGTTGCTGGCGGCCGTGGAGCTGGCCGCGCTGCGGGCCAACCACGAGAGCTCTGGGCCGGCAGGGCCCAGGGTGCACAGGAGCTGGACTGGGGTTTCCGCGGCTGGCGCGGACAGCGCAACCCAACGGGCAGCGGGCGCAGCAACAGCGGGCGCCGGCGGCGGACCCGCAGCCGCAGCAACCCCTGGCGGCGCGCCCACGGCGACCGTCCCCCGGCGGCGCGCACAGCGACCGTGGACGGCCTGCCAGGGCCTCACGCAGCGCGAACCTGCAGAGGCCGCCCGCGCCCTCTTCGGGGGCGGCGCGCGGGCGTCGCACGCGGCGTCGCAGGGCCCCAGTTGGCTCGCGCGCCCCTGCTGCGGCAGCGCAGCCCCGCACTGGCACGCGCTGGCTGCCCCGTCCTGCCCAGGGTGGACCAGCACGCTGCCGCCCCGCGCGGCGGCGCTCCTCCCGGTGCCGGCGGTGCGGGCCGGGAGCAGCGAGCCGAGGTGGTGCGCGGCGCTGCGCAGGCGGCTAGCGGCTGGCGGCTGGCGGCGCGGCCAACGCCGCGGGACCAGGATAACGCGGAGCAGCGCGGGGCCAGGGCTGCCTATGTTTCACCCCTCCCTCCCCTCCCCCCCTCGCCCTCCTCCCCTCCCCCTCGCGGCTCTTGCGTTCCGCCGCGGAGCTCGCTCGCGCTTGTGAACAATGACCTTGGTACCTTCACATGTGGCTGTCTGATGGTGGTCACTATCGTGAAAGCTCTGGCGTTCGGCGGCTATTGGACTACTCTGCAACTTCCATACCCGTGGCCATTATTTCACATGCTATTGCGTGGTGGTGGTTACCATTAATGAAAGCTCGGCTCTGCGAGCCGCCGCCGTGCATCTTCGGTTATCCTGTTCGAAATATGAAATGGAAAGTGTTCCCAACCAGTTGTACAGGCACGGGCGGTATTGCAATGGCTTCCTTCACAATGCACGTGGGATTAGCTCCCCCTGCGAGGATGCGGTCTTCATCTGCTGGCTGTCGCCACGCACGAAGGATACAAGCAGCATGTGAGGGCTTCAGCTCGTCGTCGTCTCCCTTCTTTTCCCCGCGTCGCCCCAGAAGCGACGAAGGCGACTCAGGTGGGATTGTCATGATCATGCTCCTCATCCTCCTTCTTCCCCGATCCCCCCTTCCTCCTCCCCGATCACCCTCCCCCTCGTCCGCCGAAGCATCCCCCCTGCAGGATCATCGCCGCTGGGCGCCCGGGCCATCGGCAGGCTCTCCGGCGACAGGTGGCTGCCCCTGGTTCGCGAGGGGCAGGGCGGGCGGTGGTCCGCGAGGGGGCAGGGTCCAGAGCTTCGACGGTATGATCACTTCAACTGCGGGCGCTTCTCCTCGATGTCGGCTTGCTGCGAGCCCTAAGATGACCCGAGGAGGGCTCCAAACAGGGCCCAAGAGAGGCCCAAGTACGGCATGCAGTGACACATCGTATTGGGGCTTCTCTTGGGGTGCTCTTGGAGCCCTTCGACATTGCCTTGAGAACCCTGGAGGACTTTTAGTATACAGATATACATATATATATATATGTACTAGGATCATCGCGCGCGCTTCGCGCGCGCTCAAGTTCTAGCTAGGCTGGATGGTCGAACTCTTAGGGCTTCCTGTTGGGCTTCCGGGAGCCCAGGGCTGGAAATGTTCGCTGCGAGGCCTTTGGAGGTGTCTTGGGGGCCATCTTGGGCATCTTGGAGCGGCCTTTGGGTGTCTTGGGTCCGTCTTGGGGCGTCTTCGGGTTCTCTTGGCGCGTTCCTGAAGCGTGTTGAGGGCCTCAGGTACGCCCCAAGAGCCTGGGCACACACATTTGTGGTCGTGGTCGCGGCCCCGGGCCCCCGGACCCGGTGCGCCGTTATATGTATATTTGTAAACACATATCCATATGCATTGGGGCAAAACCGAAACATTGGATGCCTGGCGGCAGAGATGAGGACCAAGGGGGGGAGAGGAGGACGGAGGAGAGAGGAGATTGGCTGGCGGAAACTGTTAGGCAGAACGAAAGGACTGATGCTGTTCCACTCCTGATCAGCGCTTGGCTCCACTCGCTAAGAATATGTGCGCAAGACGGCGTCACAAGCAGCGTGAATACTGTCGGGGCCAATACGCTCACCATTCTATAGAGCGTGTGCTTCCATACTATACCAACGTCGTCGACAGAAGTGCCGAGGCGATGTGCGCCATGATAGGGGCGTGGCAGGATCATGTCGTGTATCCCGAGTGGCAGGGTAACACGCCGATGTGTGAGCGAGGGGCAACGCCATTAACATGGCATCAATGTCTGATGCCGCGGGTTCGCCGGCAGCCAGCTTGATGCACGCCGAGTCATGGTGATCCACACCTCCTGGCAGAGACACATCATCGAACAAATGAACAACTCGGGGAGGCCCACCTGGTCGGACTCGAATCGGTCCGCCGAACATAACAGACTCGGGAACTCACGGGCGCGATTTCAACGTCGTAGACATTGATACCCGCGTATCACGCATGCATTTGCTCATGCCAGTGGCACGGCTGGTATCCCAACTCTTACAGATGACCGTTTGACACACCCAACACGAAGCGGAACGACACTATGTGCCAATGGGCACCAAGTCCTTGTATATCGCGACCAGTATACCTATCTACCGAACCTATTGAAGCAGAGACGGGCTATGAGGACGACGTGACAAAGAGGTATGAGGGGCGTGTGTGGGGGGGGGGAAGGATGAACCCGTAGAAGCAGGAAGAGTCGAAGAAGGAAGAGTGAGGAGGGAGGAATGAAAGAGTGAAATGGATGTGGGAGCGATGAGAATGAAGCGCAAGGAAGGGTGGGACACAACAAGGGACACTTACATGGCGAGAAGGGGGGGTGGAAGTATGACTGGGGATGAAGAGGAGGAGGGAAGGAGCATGAGAAACAGTGGGAAGGATTATAGCGGAAGGAGGGGAGTAGGCTGGCGAGTCAGGATGAGGGGGGGTCCGAGAAGAGGACGGGGAGGGGTGAGCGGGGGAGGGAGGGCAAGCTGCCAAGGAGGGAAGACTCCTCGTTCCCCTCAACCATGGCCCGCCCTTCTATTCGAAACAAAGATGGATGGGCGAGAAGGGTGGCCTTCTTGATGCTATGCCCCTGCGTCGTTTCCTCCTCTTCATCCTCTCTACCCTCGTGTTCTATCTCCTTGTGGTACTCCTCCCCCACACCTTCCTCCATATCCGCATCGTGCTCATCCCGCTGCCGTTCCCGCGTATCACCCTCATCCTGGTGCTGCTGCTGCTGCTGGTCATGCTTCCCCTCACCTTTCTGCACCTCACCTCCTGACCACCACCATGGCCATCCCACACACATCCGCCACCGTGCCTTGTGCACGCTGAGGGGTGGACGAATGCCAAGGTTTACCTGGTAGGGTTTCGATAGTTTAACAGCCCCCCCCCCCGGGACTGGCGTCTCGTCGCATGCAGCGCCCCCACTCCCGAAGCAACGATCCCTCCCAAAAGACTATGGGTCCACGTTCCCGACGCCACGAACCCCTGAAAAAAAAACAACGCTCCCGCGTCCCGAGCTTCCGAGATGGTCCAGGCAGGCAGCCAAGGACACCACTATGACCCAAGATACCTCGAGGACGGCCCAATCTGGCCCCAAGGCGGTCCAATCTCGCTCCAAGACGACCCAGCGTGCCTCCAAGAGGACTCCAACGAGGGAGAAGCGGACCTCCAACAAGGTTAAGAGAAACCACACACAATGAACTTCCGCTGGCTGTTGAATAAGAGTCGCAATCTCGCCTTGTCGGGCTTCCGTCAGCTCCTTGTCGGGCTTCCGTCAGCTCAAGACGGCCCAGGAAGCCTCCACGATTGTCCACGGACGGCCAAAGAGACTCGCAAGAGGGCCCCAAGATGGACCGAACGGGCCCCAAGAGCCCACGAGAGGGCCCCAAGACAGCCCACGATAGCCCCAACACGGCGTCATACTGCCCAAGGACGGCCCCAGAGGGCTCTACGGGACCCCGAAGACTGCCCCACAGGAGGCCAAGACAACCCCACGACGGCCCAAACGAATTCCATGAGACCCACCCAACAGTGGAGCCGAAAGATGTCACACGTGACGGCCGTCCTTGTCCTCCTCATCCTGCCCCTCCTCCTCCTCATCCTCCTCCTCCTGCCCCTCACCCTCATCCTCCTCATTGCCATCAACATTATCATCAGCATCACCGCCATCATCATCAGCAACAGCATAATCATACTCACCATCATCAACATCATCCGCATCAGCACCATCATACTACCCATCATCATCAACATCATCATACGCATCATCGCCAACACTCGCAAAACCGTCATCATCATCATCGTCATCATAAGCATCATGATTACCAACATCATCGCCAACTTCATCAGCATCATCGGCAACTCCATCATCAGTATCACCATTACCATCACCACCAGTATCGTCATCATCATACGACGCATCATCTCCATCATCAGCATCAGCATCGCCAATATCGCCATCATCGTCGTCACCATCAGCACCATCATCGTCATCATCACCACCATCATCAGCATCATCATCATCGCCACCATCATGAGCATCATCATCACTATTGTACATGTCAGCATCGCCGTCCTCATCATTAGCATCATGAACACTATCATCATCATCATCATCATCATCATCATCATCATCAGCAGCACCGTCACCATCAGTATCAGCATCCGCATCATGACACTCATCATCATATTTACCATCATCATCACCATCATCATCACGATCGCAGGCATCTTCATAATCGCCGGCATTACCAACACCATACTTCCAATCAGCATCCTGATCCGCATCCTCAGCAGCATGATCTCACTCAGCAACATCACCCTCATCTCAAACAAACAACTTCACCATCCTCGTCTTCATCGTCCGTCCTTATCGTCATCCTCATTATCATCCTCATCGGCATCAACATCATCTTCAACATCACCGCTATCATAATCATCACCATCGTTACCGTCATCACCATCATCATCACCAACATCATCATCGCCGTCATCATCATCACCACCACCACCATCACCACCCCCATTCAGCACCATCATCGTCATCAACATCATCATCACCACGGCTAAAGCTAACTCCCGTGCACCCTCGAACGGTCGCCACCCAGAATGCTGGGATGGCAAGGTGGCGGGACTTGCCGCAAGCAACTGGATTATTGGTTACCGTCGTTATATTGTGTCCTCCCCTGTCATTCCATCCTGATTATGCTCATTGTGATCCCCCTCGTCCTGTCGCTGATGCTGCTACTACTCATCATTTCCCCTCGCTCCCGTTGCTGCTGCTTGACTTTCTCGTCCTTCCTTATCGCAATTCTCCGTCATGCAGGCGCCCGTTGCCAGGTTTCCTCACACCACCACATCGCAAAACTCACTCAACACAGAGATCGTTTCCAACATTACGAGCGTTAGCACCCCCCACATCGGACATGAACTCGCCTGCCGAATGGCCGACGTCGCCACTGCTGTCGGGGTTGCCCCACGCGACCGCGTCGTCCGGCAAGATCGCCGCGACCACGAAGTCCGTCATGGTGACGACTTCGGATCATGACCATCAGCAGTCTCCGTGGATCGTCGGAGCAACGCTGCCAGCAGCAGAGCCCACAGCCGCCAACAGCCTCGCTCGACCCCCGCGCCAGGCCATGGCAATTGCTGGCACGCTCGGCTTCGACCATGCCAGAATGATTCATGATGCCGACGAAAGCAAATGGCAGAAGATGAGCAGGGACCGACCGTCCGGGCATTCTTATAGGCCTACCACGACAAGTTCTTAGAACCCCAAAATGTCTGAAAAAGCAAAACAATGTTCTTATATCATAAACCCGATATATAGAATCCAGACAGTCCCAGCCAGACATGTTCTAATAATATTTCGTGCAGACCACAAAAGGTTCTTAGAACATCCTTGGTAGTCCTATAGGCGAGCCAAGACGCTTCGCCACTGCTTGAGAGAGACACCTGTACGAACATGATATGTCTTAGGTCTGGCGGCTTTATTGGATCGACGCCGGCTCCCCTGTGCGGCGCCGCCCCCCGGCGCGCTCCGCGCGCTTGGCAAGGGGGGGGCCCGACGCAGATCCAAGACATCCGCGCGGACCTCTGACGGCCGATGTCCATGCAGCTGTTTCTTCTGCTCGAACGTGGCGGGTGAGGTGAGGGAAGGATGGGACGCACAGGGACATATTGGTATACCCATCTTGTAGTACATCGTTTCCCGAGCGGTGTGGCAGAAAGCGCCCGCCACGACGCATATACTATAAGATCTATTGGGGCGCGCGTCGCCCCTGGGGGGGGTCGCGCATATAGTATAAGTCTGGTGAGGTGACGCCGAAAGGAGGGACCGCCCGGGCGCCTCGCCAGCGTGAAGGGGTGCTTCGCGCCGTTGAAGCCCACCAGCTCCCGGAAGCCGCCCACGGGAACCCGCGCGCTGAGGGCGGGCCGCTGCGCGCTTGCCCGCGAGGGAGGGTGCTCGCAGCCCTCGAGTGATCACTCGGGGCTGCGAGCACCTTCGGGCCATGCTGATGGGCTTATTTTCCACCACCACCACCACCATAGGTTGAAGGGGGGAAGAGGTGGAGGACGAAGAGGAGGAGGACGAAGAGGAGGAACAGGAGGTGGTCGAGGAGGAGGAGGAGGAGAAGGACGATGACCCCTCCCCTCCAACTTATGGTGGTTCTGGTGGAAAAAACACCAATCACCTGCTACGTCGTGCTCACAAGGAAAAGTGCCCCGCTTGTAACGCTTCTAGGAGAAGCAAGAATCCAAGCCTAACTCACACAAGCGCCACGCATGTACACAAGGATTCGCAGTAGCGCAACTCCTTCCGAAGTCCAGCAGCATGGTCTTCCCTGACGTGCCTGCTGCCGCAGGACAGGCTCGGCGACCTGGATGACAAAGGCTGAGTCTCACTCCTTACTGACCTCGCTGGACATGAGCGTGTCCATCACCGCGCTGGCTACAGCAGGCCCGAATCAAGGTCACTGCGGTGCACTGCACAACTCTCAACTCCTAACAAAACCATGCCCCCGCCCCCGCGCGCACATACAACATACACTTAACCACACAACCACACAGCCACACACAAACACACACACACACACACACACACACACGCTTGTTGGGCGGTGGCGGCCTCGCGCGCAGCGACGAAGCGGAGAAAACTTACAAACAATGCGCGAGGCGGCCTGGCCCTCAAACGTCAATTAAGATGCGGACCTACCAAACATCTAGGCGTGGATAGCGGGGAGGGTACACGCAATACCGTGGGCGATATCCACGCGGCAGCATGAAATACGGAGAGCATCCGGGCGTAGAAGGCACGGAGAGAGCGACACTCGCACATACACACGCACACACGCACAGACACAGACACACACAGACACACACACACAGACACAGACAGACACACACACACACACACACTCACACACACATACACACACACACACACTCACGCACACGCACTGTTGGGCGTCGAGGCCACGTGCGCGGCTGCGCGACGTAAAACTACGCGCGACTCACACGTGCACGCACGTACATACATACACGAACTTGTTTTGAACACACGGCCGTTCGGAAGTTGCAGGAGAGCAAGAAGGCGCAGTCGAACAGCCTGGAATACCACGCCTTGCGGATGATAAACTCCTCAGGGTCGACGCCAGACCTAGCAAGCGCCTGCATCTGCGACTCGCAGGTGCCAGAAACATTGGTCGCACAGCCTGGGATGCCTCACCGTGCTGCGTCCAGTTATGGATGGCGCCACCAAGGATGTCGTATGTGGTCCACCCCTTGGGCCCAGGCATCCTACGCTGGGAACGTGCGCGGGGCTCGACCCGTCCTGCCTGTCGAGCGCGAGGGTCCATTTGGCGAGCATCGCGTGGTCGGCTGTCAATCGAGGGCAGTGCGAGGGGTGCAACAGGTGGACTTGCGGGTGGGGGGGGCTAGCCCGCTGCCGGGGGGGAGCGTCTGGCCCTCCAGATTTGTTTTGGTACGCGGGCTCGCGAAGCGGGTCGAAAGTCGGGCAACGCTAGGGCGGGCCGCGCCGAAGCAACAGGGAAAAACAGTACGGAGCAACGCCCGGCACAGACGCGGGCTCAGCGTCCAACATAATGTAAGAACTGGCAGACCGGCACGATGACCGTGACGAGGAGGGAATCACCCTCCAGATTGGCGGTGCGTCTGGGAAGTTACGATGCGGGACGGCGCCTGGGCGTTGTGGCGGAGCCAGCCGAGCCGGTCCAGGGGTAGTGTAATTAATCGGGGTTAGTCTGGGACTGGGGCAGATGTGGCGGGCAGAGGATTGGCGGGGGCGGCTCGTTCCCCTGGGCAGCGGAGGGGAGGAGCCCAGAGGACCTGCTGCGCAGAAAGGGGGGTCGGCTGGAGCCTTGGCCCTGGCGACCTGGGTGGGAGATGCCACCAGGGCGTAGACGAGCGGAGGTTGCGCCGCCCGCGTCCCGTGGCAGGGCCAGCGCTTCGCGCGGGGGTGAAGCCGCCGCGTCTGGACCCGCGTAGCCGAGCAGCAGGGGGAGGGCCTGGGCGGTGCCCGAAGTCAGCTCCTATAAAGGTCGGCCCCGACGGCCTTGCGCCTTCGGGGTGGCGCTGCCCGTCTCAACTGTGTCGGAGGGGCAGCGGTGATAGTGGTAGCAGGGAGGAGGGGAAGCAGGCCCGGCTGGTGCTGTGCCGTCAGCCGCAGGGGGGCCAGGGGGAGCAGTGGGTCTGCGGACTGGCCGGTGGTGCGCTCGAGCCAGAGGGTTTGGGCAGGCCCGGCTCATGCGCAAGGGGTGCCGTGGAGGGTGCGTGCCGCATCTAGGCATCCTGTTAGGAAGAAGTGGGGTCGCACGCAGCCAGTAGGAGCGCCGGCAACACCGCGCTCTCAGCGTCGCCATGGGTGCAGTGGCAGGTCCGCTCGAGGCCGTCGCAGGTGGATCGGAGAACAGCTGCGAGCGCCGCCTGAGCCACCTCGTGGAGAAGGCAAGGGCCGCGGCACTTTCTGGCCGAGATCAGGCAGAAGGCGACTCGTCTGAGGACCTGCGTGCAAGCACACCGAAGAGCCTCGCGGCAGGCTGACTCGAGAAGGGCCTTCCCGCTGCGAGGTCGTCGACCTGCTGGAAGTTGGGTCCGACGGCGTGCATGACGTACCGGACACGCGCACAAAAGAGCACGAAGCGGCTTTAAAAGACACGCACAAAAGAGCACGAAGCGGCTTTAGAAGACCAACTGCCGCTTCGCAGCCAAAAACATGACTCCACATCGCTTGGACGGACACCCGGATTACCCCCCGCAGCAGAGCCTCAACCCCTCGACACACACACACGCATATATATACATGTACACACATACATCCATGGGGATACATATAAACATAACTATTTATATGTGTATATACGTATATATCGAACTTCCTCCACGTCTCACCAGCGGTCCTTTTCGCCACAAGAGGGCCCCAAGATGGCACCATCACGGCGGCCCAAGGGCCTGCCCCCCCAGGATGACCCCGAACATGGCAGCCAAAGGTCCGCCTGCCCGAGGTGAATCAAACAAGCGGCGCTGAGACGGCACACATTGAGTCACTACATTCATTGCCTCTGGCTGACTAGACGTCACCCTACAACGTGTGTGCTGGAATCGGTGCGCCACGTTTGCGGGACGTGCAAGCTAAGAAGCACAAGACGAGGATGAAGAAACAGGAAGAGAAGAGGAGTAGACAGGTGTGTAACTACGCACCGATCATTCAGGTAGGGGGAGGAGGAGGACGAGGAAGAGGAGGAGCAGGAGGAGGAGGAGGAGGAGGAGGAGGAAAAGGAGGAGCAGGAAGGAGACAGAGTCCACAGAAAACGGACACTGTGCGGGTAAATGCGCACACGATGCCATCGCCCGCTCTGACAGGCCAGCCTCACGACTGCTCCTCGAAGAACACGACAAGCAGCACCATACCATACACTACCGTCGCGCGGACGCCCACTGCCCGTGCTTTTTGCCCGGTTGTGTGCCCTCGCCTTTCTTCCTGCAGCATTGTCCAAACAGATCCACATATCCTCCTCGACAGAGCGCGCCGAGAAGAATGCGCACGTCCGAGCGATACCAGAGATACACGGGCATATACCATGCTCTCGCGGAGGCCCGCGCGGACCTCCCGAGCGGACCCCGCGAGGAACGTGTCCACGAGGGCCGACATTCCATGCTCGTTGTGCCCTGCGAGGCTCCGAGGGCCACCCCGCGCTGAAGTTTGGCCCCCGAGCCCCCGCAGATCGGCCCGTGGACACCCCCGAAGACGGCGCGAGGGACGGGACCTGCGACGACGGCGACGACGACGACGACGACGAGGACGACGACCACGACGACGGCGACCACAAGGACGAAGCCGACGACGACGTCGTCCTCGTCGTCCCCGCCGTCCTCGTCGTCGTCCTCGTCGTCGGCGTCGCCCCAGGAGCTCTGAGGCACCAGGGCAGCCGACGCGGCGCAGGTCGGGGAGAGAAGGGTGCGGAAAGAAGGGTGTGTGTGTGTGGGGGGGGGGGAGGGGGGACGGGGGAGTAGCGAGGAGGGGAGGCGCGAGGGAAGGAGGAGGATAGAAGGCGGGAGGGAGCAAGGGAGCGACCAGGACGGCGAGGGGGGGGGGGGGGAGGGGGAGGGGAGCGAGGAGAGGAGGCGGGAAGGAGCGAGGAGGGGAGGAGGCGGGATGGAGAGGGAGGAGGAGGCCCAAGGCGGGAGGGAGAATCGGACGCCCACGGTGGGGGAAAATAGAAAGAGAGAGAGAGAGAGAGAGAGAATGCAGGGGGGGCCCATCAACGAGGAAGTTGTCGGCCCCCATGGCGGGTTCCATCCCCGCCCTAGGGGCAACGACAATGCACCCCGTAAACCATCTCATCATCGGAGTCGCCCTCGGCCTGAATCTTGGCAGCCTTGCCACGGGCACGGGCGCGTTCCTGGATGAGACCGCAGCGGTGGCAGAGGCCCACCGTGCAAAGACTGGTGCGCTGAAGCACTCGCGGGGCAGAGGCGCCCTTCGCGGCCCTGGCAGGGCCCTCACCTCTTGGAGCCACCCCAAGGGCGGCCCCCGAATAACTCCCGCGCCTCACGCCCAGGAGAATGGTGATGAGTATCGTTCAACCGACCCCCATCCCCAGCGGCGTGGCCTGGGCCCCACTGGCCAATGTACCCCCCTAGGTATGGATATAGGTCGTTCCCTTAGGGTTTCGAGGGGTGTATCCCCAACCGGGGTGGTAACTTGGTGGGGGTCTCGAAGGGGATGGGGATGGGGATGGGGATGGGGATGGGGACCGGCTGAACGATACCGAGGTGAGGACCCAACTTGAACGCCCTGTGAGGGCCCTGTGAGAGTGAACCAGCCTTTCGAACGCCTCGGAATTCTTCCTGCCCGCGCCTTCGAGATGCCCCACCCGGCCCGGACAGCTGCCGTCGAGGCCGCCCTGGCCTCGCCTCGGGACGGCGGCGCACGCGCCAAAAAATATGAAGGGGCCCAGGAACACACAGATAAACAGACACAAATCCCAGGATTTCCAATATTTTCCAATGTTTCCTGGGTTTTCGTCTTCCCCCCCCCGCACTTCCCTTATTGTTCCACACCTTCCTGGGAATCGACGATTCATTGCGTCTGTGATTTTCCCCTCCTGAGAAAAAAGACGGGCACACAAGCAGACTGAACGACGACCTGGGCACAGGACACTCCCAGAGGGCGTGGCCGCCCGCGGCCCCCGGGCGATCCTCGGCCGCTGAGGGTGGCTCAGGAGCGAAAGAATAGAGGGCACCAATTCCACCCCCATAATGAACACCCCGACACGCGAAGCCGTTTACTAAACGCCCCCACTGAAGGAATCGAACAGGGCATGGCTGTTTAGTAAACGACCGAGGCCCATTAGTACACGCCAATTGCCTGGTCTGGGTGATTCTTCCTCCTTTGAAAGAATGACGTACGCGGACATGACTCCACGTTAAGTTTCGAGGGTATGCATTGCGCGATCGCTCGAATCGCGCGGCCCGTCTCGCGGATTGGGCGGCTGTGCTCATGTGCATGGTTGGGCGCGTACGTCCTTTGTGGGCTCCCTGGTGGTACCTGGGCGGGTGGCCCTGCGCCCTCCGCCGCAAGCTCCGCCTGAGGCGAAAGGGGGAGCCTGCGCCGGGCAGACGAGACAGCCGTCGGGAAGCAGGGCATGAGTCTCTGGGGGGGGCCCGAGAGAAACCCGGGTCAGCGCTTTGGCCCCTGGATTGCCATAAACCCGAAAGTCGCCATGGTGCGCCTCCGCCTGACCGATAATTGCAATGGTGCGCCTCCGCCTCCGCCTGGCTCTCGTCAGAGCCAACGAACAACTTCAAGATGAGGATGTCATCCTGAGGCAGCCTGATCTTGGAAACGCCCAACTTGGCTAGAGCCTCGGCCTGTTGGTTGCCCGTTCGGTCGGACTCCGTGAGCTTGCCTTCGCGGACAGCGTACATGGATGCGTGTGCTGGCAACTCCTTCAACTCCGTCCCTTCCAAGCATTCAACCTGGAAGGACTACCTTCATAGCTGTGCTCTGGACTTGGCCGCAGGAACCGCGTGGCGCCTATCTTGCGGCAACCGAAGGTTCCCGCAAAATCTGAACACAGGGTGAAATCTCCCGTGAGAAACCTGGCAGCCATGTGTGCAGCTTAGTCCCCACCGCCTCTCGCCACCTGGGAAGGCAACGTGCTGAGGGGTAAGGCACCGCACAATCCTCCAAGCAGAACCAGTAGGGAGGAGAGGGAAGGATGGTGGCGAAAGGGAGAAGGAAGCGAGAAGACGGAACTGCCGCTTCGGGTCCATAAGGCCCAATTGCATGCCCAAGAGAAAAAGAAGGCGGGAAGAAAGGGGGAGGACGCATACCCGGGAGTTCCTGCTGAGACGGCATGTGGAAGCCGCGGCCGCGGCTTTTGTTTAGAAAGGTGCCACGGCCCTCGAAGGGCTCGGAAGCAACCTTGCTGCGACGGCTCTGGCAGAGAAGCCGCCAGCGCTGGTGCGGGCGGGGGCAGGGTTTGCGTGAGGAGACTTGTCCTTGGCAAGCAGCTCCTCCCCACGCCCGAAGTCCCAGCAAGCTGCGTAACAGGAGAGGCAACTCAGATACTCCCCACGGAGGGGCTCGCCCGATCACACCTACACTGTCATGTCGACGTGCCTCGTGTGCACGAGACGGCGACAGGAACCACCCAAGAGGGAGGGAAGAGGCAGGAAGGGGAGCGAGGGCGGGAGAGGAGAGCGAGGGAGCCCCGAAACCGGACGAGTAACAATCCCCTGCGCTCCAGCCCGGCCCCAGTGCAGCCTCGAACACCCCACGAGGGCCGGCGGCTCCGAGAGCCCCGAGGGCACCGAGGGCCTCCAAGGACCAGCGGAAAACGTCGACGACCTCCGAGGACGTCCGAGAGCCTCCGCAGGCCTCCGAAGACCTCCGAAGAAACCTCGAAAACACCCGCAGGCGCCCGATGGCCTCCGAGTGCCAGCGACGACCTCCGAGGACCCAGGAGCTCACTGAGGGCCAACGCCGGCACTCGCAGACCTCCGGGATACCCAGAAAGGCCTCCGAGGGCCGAGGAGCGGGAAGGGAGCGGGCACAACCGAGGGCTGACCCTGGGAGGAAGGAGGGAGGAGGGGGAATGGAGGAGGAAGGAGGAAGGAGGGAGGACGGAAAAGGGAGGACGAGGAGGAGCGCCAGTGCCCGCCGGAGGAGGACGAGGAGGAGGAGGAGGAGGAGGAGGAGGAGGAGGAGGAGGAATAAGAGGAGGGGGAGGGGGGAGGAGGAGAGGGGAGGAGGGGGGAAGAGAGAGGAGGAGGGACGAGGGAGGAGGAGGAGGAGAGGGAGGGAGGAGGAGGAGGAGGAGGAGGAGGAGGAGGAGGAGGAGGCCTCCAGGGGGTGACCTCGGTGCGGAGCGGCGCATCGAGGCCACTGGGGGAACTGAAATCCTCCGAGACGTCGCTCGAGCCGCCGCGGCCCAAGGACGTTGGTGCCCTGGCGGGCCTGGGGCGGTCCCCCGACACTCCCGGGAGGTCCCCGTGCGGAGTCGGTCTGTCGTCCCAGACCCCATCGGGCAACGAAGAATCATGACGGGAGGTTTTTTGTTATTTTCGGCCTCTGGGGGCCCCTTCCCGGCCCTCGAGACCGTCAAAAAGCGACTCAGGATGAAAAACCGGTCCGGGGGAATGGGTCGAGACCTCCAGGGGTCGACGTACTGAGAAAATCATGACGTCAGGGTTCTGCCGTCTGAAGCCCCCCGGGGACCCGACGTTCTGGGGCCGCGTGGGTAGCCCCCAGGGCTGGCGCGGGCGGGTTCTGCAATCTGCATCGGCCTGCGTGGTGCCAGCCTGTGAGGTGGCTGGCTCTGGCCATTGCTGGGGCTCGCCACTGACGTCGGGGTATCGGGTGTGGCCAGGGGGTCGATTCTCGTGGAGAATACGGCTCAAGACGTGTACCGACTGGCCCCCTTGGGCAAAGGGGGCCTGTGGGGGCGGACCAGGTGATCCATACACGTACCACGCGCTGTGTGCCCGTCACGGTGAGGTGGGGTGACCTGTGCCCCCTGTTCCAGGAAGAACCAGGGAGGCAGCGGTGCCGCACGCCTTCGGCGGGTTGGTGGTACTCACAGAGCTCCACGAGGTGGGCATGGCGCCTCTCCTTTTTTCTTTGCTCTGTGTCTTTGTTCGCTCTTTCTCGGGCCCCGTCAGGAGTGCGGCGGCCCCTGGCTCTATGGGGGCGCGTTTTTTTTTTCCGGTGGCGAGAACTGAACCTGGCCGAAGTGTCGAATCTCGGAGGAAGGAGGAGGAGGGGGAGGAGGAGGAAGAGGAGGAGGAGGAAGAGGAGGAGGATAATAAGGTGGAGTAGGATGAGGATGAGGAGGAGGGGGAGGAGGATGAGGAGGAGAAAGAGGAGGAGCAGGAGGAGGGCACGAAGCTCGGCGGGCAGTTCAATCTGCAGCCTCGCCTATGCTTGCATGCGGTGCAGCGCGGCCAGTCTCACACCAGCCCGTTGGTCAGCTCCAGCGTCCAGGCCCACGTCCATGCGGTGCTTCTGGATGTGGTAGCACTGGCACATGAGGCCGACCGCGTAGATGCAATCCGTGATGGGTCGCTTCGCGTGGTACTGCTCGTCGCCGAAGCCGAGGAGCTCGGGGCCGTTGCCCAGGGAGTCCGCACCCGCGTCGCCCGCAGCCATCGCCCTGAGGATCGGGCAGGCGATGTAGTGCTCGAGCGCGTCCTCCTCGTCGCAGCCGAAGAGGCACGGACGCGCGTCGATGACGGCGCTCATGCGACGCGATGTCGTCCAGCCGTTGACCGCGGTGCGCATCCACGACCACATCCAAGCAGGGCGGACCTCCGTCAGCTTGCTACGCAGCGGAGGCCACCTCTCGCGCAGCACGGGCAGCGAGCACTCGACACCCCACCTGCGCAGCCGCCGGTGGATGGTGGCCACCAGGTCCTCGGGGTACAGCGAGCCACGGAGCGAAGCGGCGGCCGTGGCCTGGCGCTTGGGCTTCCTGGAGGGAGTGGCCGCTGCCGCCGTCTTCGTCTCCAGGGTCATCGCCGACTTCGCGATCTTGAGGTACCTGCTCGGGATCGGGACCGAGAGCACGTCGAGCGTCGGTCTGGGTATGTCCAGCTGGCCGTAGGCGTCCGAGATCATGGCGTAGTTCTGCACGATCGCCCTCCGCGTCCGCCACCACGGCGGAGACCAGTTGCCCTTGATCACGTCAATCAGTGGGACATGCTCCACGGCAGCTTCATGAAGGTGGTGAAGGTGGGCTTCCCATCCGCGCACCGTGTTCTCCGCCGAGCGCATCATCGCCGCGAGCGTGTATGGGAAGAGGCCAATCGGCGACGGGGAGCCGCACCACGCGCTCATTGATAGGATGTCAGCCTTGCGCATGGACGAGGGCGGCAGCCGCAGCAGGCGGTGCAGGGAGGTGAACTCGACCTTCCAGATGGCAGGCACGATGAAGTAGAACTGCGCGAGGTACGACATGCACGGAAGCGCGTTGATGTTGTACGCGCGGGCCGCAAGGCTGGTGGCCATGCCAGTGCGCGCCAGCTCCCAGCAGCGGGTCCACCATTTCCCCGCGGCGGCCTTCCAGATGCCGAAGTCCGTGACGCCTGGGCCCAGGTGAGTCCCCAGGTACTTGGCCGTGGAGTCGACGCGGAAGCCCAGCCAGCGGGGGACCTCCTTAGCGAGGAAAGACTTAACGTTCAGCAGTGTGTCCTCCGTTAGCTCCTCCCACAGCGGGACCAGCACGCACTTGTGCAGGGCCAGCTGCAGGTTGAAGGCAAGCTCTATGGAGACGAAGGTGTAGTCTATGCTAGGGAGGGCAACAACGTTCTTGATCAGCATCCCGAGATCGTCGGCGCAAGCCGTGAGGAATCCATGCTCAGCAATCGCAGCCAGCAGCGCGCGGATGGGCGCATCCATGGCCAAGCACCAGACCGTGCCAGAAAGCGGGCATCCTTGCATGATGCCGCACAGGAGCGCGAACAGCGGCTCGAGCTCCGCGCTGGTGCCCTCGGCGCGGAAGGAGCTGAAGGCAAGGCAGTTGCTGTAGAGCGCCGCGATCACGCTGCGGAAGCCCAGCGGGGCCCCGAAGCGCGGGAGGACCTTCTCGATGACTTCCCTGAAGAGCGAGGGGAAGGCCTGGCGGAAGTCGAACGACAGGAGCATGGGGCGGCGGGTCGCCGCGTCAGGAAGAAGGCCCCCCCTACGGCATTCCGCGTCCAAGTACGGGATGTGGTCGACGAAGCGCCGCCCAGCAGTGAAGCCCTTCTGCTCGGGTGAGGTAGATGATGTGGCGATGGGCTGGAGCCCTCGATCTGCACAGGCCGCAATCAGCTTGGCGTCGCAGTTCTTCAGGGAGAGGGTGCGCACCGTGGAGGCCGTGCGCGTGCAGGAGTCGGGGACGTCGTCCTCCTCCGTGCCCTTCGGCACGCAGATGAAGATCGACCAGTTGAGGTCGAGCGGGGCCACGCCGTCGTTGAAGAGGACTTCCATGAGTCCCTGGAGATGCTGCAAGGCTCCAGGGCTGCGGCGCCATGCTGCGTACGTCAGCTGATATGGTCCCGCAGCGCTCGGCGGGGCCCTGCTGGCCGCACGTTCCAGGTCGTGTAGAGCAGGTTGAGGTAGTTCCACCGCAGGGTTCCTTGGTGCGTGCTTGTCCAGGAAGGCGTCCAATGCCTTGAGCTGTTCAGGATCCGGCACCTTCGCGAAGATCTCACCCCAGTAGTTCGCCACAGTCGCCTTCATGCCCGCGGGGTCGGAGACCACGTGCTGAGCCACCTGCGAGTCCTTGGCGGCACACGGTGCGGAATCCACGCGCAAGCCCGAGAGGATCATGCGGCGCCGCCACGGGACCCAGAGCTGCGCATGTCTGGCGGCCTTGCGTTCAACCCTCCGCCAGGCTGCGCTGTCGCGCACGTTGGCCGTCCGAGCTGCTGCCTCCGCCGCCTGCCTGCGCAGGGAGTGCACCCGCTCGGCGATGGCGTCGAAGTTGGTGGCAAAGCTGTGGGGGTCCACGAGGCGCACGTTGTCGTCGGTAATGTGGAGGTGGGCGGCCAGCGCAGGGCAGGAGTCGAGAAGCCTACCTGCCAGGACAGCGTCCTGTCGCCAGACTGCTCGCGCCGCCGATTTGAAACCCATGTACGAGGTCTCGACCGTGGAGTCCTTGACGTGTAGGGAGAAGTTGGTCCGCAGCTGTTCATCACGAACACGTCGCGCAGCAAGCTTCATGCACTGCTTCGCTGCTCTCCAGCGGCCTTCCGCCGTTTCCCCAGCCAGGGCGCAGTGGTCCAGCATGAGCGTGTAGGTCTCGGGGTACTTCCTGTGGTTGAAGAGGTGCGTCGGGATTGGCTGCTCGTCTCGTGGGACATGGCGTGCGGCAGTGATCTGCAGGACGAGGGGCGCGTGGTCGCTGATGCCCGCCTCGGAAAGCTCCATCGCGTCCCTCGCCGTGGTAAGGATCGTCGAGACCGAGAGCATGGCGTGCGCGCCGATGCCCAAGAAGATGCGGTCGATCGTGGACAGCTGCGTGCAGGACTTGTCGGAGTGGGTCGGCCATTGAGACTCAACCTCCATGGCTGCAGCGAATAGACGGCGCCACGCAGGTTGCCGAAGTTGGCAGCGGTGATCAGGTCGGAGGCGCCAAGCCGTAGAGTCTGAGGGTGCTCGTTGACTGACTGGCGGGCGGGTAGCTATGTTGAAGTCACCGACGCCCAGGAAGATGCGGTGTAACGAGTCGCGGCGCGCCCGCGCCAGGCCACTGGACCAAGTGCGCTGTACTGCAGTGAACTCGTGCGGCTTGAGGTCGTAGTTGTGGATGTTGAAGATCTGCATGCTGCACTTGCCCGTGCTGTCGGTGATCGCGAGGAGCGCCGCGCGGCCGACCGCCGCTATGTCGAAGCGGTAGGACGGCAGAGCAGGTGTGGAGTTACGTGAACTTGACCAGGTGTTGTTCGGTAGTGACGTGGATGTCGTGGGGGAACGTCGTGTACTTAACCAGGTGTCGGAGCAACTTGCTGTCGTCGGTGAAGAGGAGGTTCGTGTACTTGACCAGGTGTCTTGAGACGGTAAGGATGCAGCAGGGGGCGAGGCACACTCAGGAGGTCCCACCCGCCTCGCCACGCCCCCGCTTCCCAGAGATTCGGCTCTGGGTCCATCCGCCCTTGGACTTTCATCGACGTATCGAGGGGCGAGAAAGGCGACTCCGCCCACGGCAGCGGAAGGGCCAGGCGAGAGGAAGCTGAAGTACTTCTGCGGCTGCGACTGGAGGAAGATCCTGAGGGCGTCCTCGGAGCCGTGGACCTCCTGCACGGCGATGATGGCGTTGACCTTCATGTATGTGGCGAGCAGTGCCAACTTGCGTCTGCGCAGCCTCGCGTCCGAGTGGAGCAGGCCACGGGCATTCCACACGACCAGGTGAAGTCCACGGAAGCCATGCCGATCGCCAGGAGGACGCCATGGCGCCCACAGTGGAGTGCTAAATCCACTCGGTGTTGTCCTCCGTGGAGAAGGCCTTCTTGAACTGCGTGTTGATGGACTCCCTGTCGAAGCGCAGCCTGGCGACCATGTCTGGGTTCCACCTGATGATAGTGTCGGTGTAGCGGGATTCGCCCATCTCGAGCTTGGCAACCTTGACGCCCTGGGAGGTGACGATGCCACGGGCCCGCTGAGCACTGAAAGACAGATCAGGATGAGCTTCTGCCAACAGAGCCGAGAACCTCCTCGACTGAATCTCCATCCGAACTTGCTGCGGAGACTTGTCGGGCGAGAGGTACAGCGGGACGGCGCCACCGCCGACGCTCTGGGCGCTGAAGGAGCGCCATCCGTTCCTGCCAGCTGGGTCACGTAGCTGCCGTGCAAGTGCTTGGGCCCGAGGGAGAGCGACACCGTCGCCGCCCTGCGCCAAGACGTTGAAGCGCTTGGCGGGGACCGCAGGGTCGATGCGGACCATGTCATTGGTGAGGCCAGCCGCACGAATCCACTCCTCCAATCCTTGCAGAGCTTGGGCGGGCCCAACCAACTGCGGCGCCCCAATCGAGAAGATCCGCGGGTTGGGTTGACGCGACCACGCCTCCAGCTCTTGAAAGTCCATGATGGGCAGCTCCTTCTCGGCGAGGGCCAGGGCCTTGTTGATGTCCCCGATCTGCTTGCGCATGGCAGCCTGCTCCGCCTCCAGGGCGTCGGCGCGCTGACCGATGGATGCGATGTCGCGCGTCTGCACTGCAAGGGACCTGTTGACAGCCTCCTGCTGGGTCTGAAACATGCGCACCAGCTGCGTCTGGCAGGAAGTGACCTGGGCCATGGAGGTCGCGGCGATGGCGTCGGTGGCCTGGCGAATGCAGCTCTGCAACATGGCCTGCATGTCCATGCCGCCAGCGTCCACAGGAGTGGCCATCCCACCGATGGGAGTGCCAGCAGCAGGAGGTTCGGAGTGTCCATCAGCGGGGGCAGCACGATCATGCCAAGGGTCCCCGCCAGGGCGTTGCCACGGGTCAGGAGGAGCATGTTGAGGTCCAGCTAGCGGGTTGCCAGCGGGCGCCTGCTCCACTTGCATGGCCTGACGCTCCTGCGAGGGGAAGGTGGCCACCGCCTTGAAAGCAGCCGCGAGCTCATCCTGGGCGGCGCGAGCGAGTCCTCCAGGTCCATGGCGCGCGCGATCACTGGCCGGCGATCCCGAGGCATCCGCTCCGCCGTCGGAGCGCGGGTGGCCCCGCCGAGCCCGACGCCGCGCAGGGGCCCGCTCGTTCGTGCTGCGGGAGGCCGACCGCAGGTCCTCGGCTGGGGGCTGCTCCTTGCCCTTGTCGCCGCGCCTCCGCCCGTCAGCAGCACCAGGACCGCGGTGGCCACCACCAGCACGACCCGCCCTGCGCCGCTCCTCCTCGGCCGCCATGCACTGCGGTGGAGAGCCCTCGCGGGCACAAAACTGTGGGTCCAGGCGGACCAGTCTTTGGCGGCAGCACGCCCTGGGTGTGGCTGCAAAGGAATCCCCACTCCTGGCCGCGGCACAGCGGTACCCATTTGGACGCCGCTGCGCACCAGGACATCTTGAGCCAAAATGGCTACGGAGGAGGAGCAGGAGGAGGAGGAGGAGGAGGAGGAGGAGTTCTGGAGTTCTGGAGTCCTGGGTGTGGCGACAATGTCGGTTACGAGAGACTGAAGCGGCTACAAGCCCTGCCACTTCCCGCTGGCCAGCTCGGCTCTATTGCGAACCTTTGGCCCAAGGCCTCGGGAAATTCTGTCAACGTGATGCTTGCGATTGCCAGAGATCACCCCTTCGCACTTGGTGGCTAACGCTCGAAGCTGTTGCGCGGCATAACAACCACACTTAGTGCAGACCCAGAGGTTTTAACCCGAGTGGGAATTTAAAACGTGAGACTCGTGAGCCCCCCCCCCCCCAAGATGCACCCGCTGCCCAGGAGGAGGCCTATGCTGAATCCCGTCCACGTCAATTAGGGAAAGGCCAGGGGGGCTCAACCAGTCGCTGGAGCAGCTCTTTGCATATTCCTTGGGGCTATGAGAACTACTGAACATGGTACACACGCTGGCCGGCGGAGGCCGAACTCTATCTGGAGCCTGCTGCTTGCGCATACGCTTGCCGCCCTGCTCAGCTAAGAGACGCCCTTCGGCCTGAATGGCCTCGAGTGTGCTTTGGGGGATGCGCATGCGAACTGCGAAAGCTTGTTGCTCGATGCCGTGTATGCGTGCGCGGATGGATTCGGCAAGCCTCGCAACACCTGCGCCTGCCGCTGCGAAGCTATCTGCTATGGTATTACCTCGTACAAGGAGACGGGGCGCCATACCTCGCACAATATCAGCACCCTCAAGGTGTGAATGGACGAAAAGCACGGCGCAAGAAGGCGACACGCGGTGTAATGTGAAGACCATCTCTCTTGTAAGACACGCCCTATTCGCCACCAGAGGTCAGCGCCAGGGCCCGAAGGGTCGAGCCACTTACGCGGATACCACCCTAAAACTGACTGCATCATTAGCTGTGGTGTGCACACAATGACGTGGAGCATGCTGCAAACATGTGAGGAGGCACAAAATCTCCCCTCTAGCGACCGTTTGCCCGGTGCCAGGGGGGGGGGGGGGGGGGGGGGGGCACGTGCTTGCAGAAATACATATTCGTTCGTCAAGCTGTTGGAACGACGCTATTCCGCGGCCTACTCGGCGGAGCAGGGGGAGGTGGGTATCTATCCCCCCGCTCGCATCTCCAAACACAAACAAAGGCCGAACAAAAGCTCCCGTGGCTAGCGACTCGAAACTGATATTGCCGCTGGTCGTCCGCAATTCCGACTCAATCGGAGGGGGTACCTCCATCCAGGCCTTGGGAATTAAACCGCGGGTCCAAAGGCGCTCTTCAGCTTCGGCCTGAGCGTAGGCCTTGGAAACCAAATCTTCGCTAAGTTTAAAATCGGACGAGGCGACTGGCAACTGCATCCCCAACTTCTGTGAAAGCTTGATCCTGGTACGAGCCTGCACCTCCGACAGAGGACAGGGACGGTCTGGAAGCAGCGCGTTTGGCGTCGCGCCCGCGGCCAAGCCGCGCCCGCCGCCGCCGCCAGCAGCAGACCAGAGAGCCTGAATCCACCGGGCGCCTGTTCCAACTGAACCAACAGCTCCCTGTACGAAGAGTTGCACACTCCGTTCTCCGCGCCAGCCCCACAATGGTGGAAGGCCGCCTTCTGCCACATCTGCGCCTGGACCGACTGCCGATACTCGAGGAAGAAGGGATCGGGCACGTCGAGGATGGAGTGGCCAGTGAGGTTGTCGAACTTGAACTGCCAGGCCGAGCTGCCGCCAGGGATTGCCCACTCTGACGGGGGATCTGGTGTCCAGCCTGCCTGGGGCAGGTAGGCAATGACAGCTCCCCAGGGCCCTCGAATCCTGCGGCAGCGAGCCTCGGGTGCGAGGCCAGCGAACTCGGTGGCCATCTGTTTCCATGATATGGCAACTCCTGTGTGCACGGAAGGGCGAGAGGGCCACATAGCCAGCCACATGTATAACGTGTCCGTCGGTAGCTTGTACTGCGGGTCGCGGTCGGGGGCTTTTAGGTCCAGCAATGTCGTCACATACTGTCCGGTCAACCTGGGTCCGACTGCATTGGCTAACTGGCGTCGTACTTGTTGCAATTGATCATCCCGCACCCCATGCAGCTGGTGCCCGTGCAGGCCAGCGGGCTGGGCGCGTTGGAGCTCCATGCGGCTTGGCACTCGATGCTGACGAGTGGCACGTGCGAAGCCCACGAACTTCTTGGACATAGCTTGATGCTTGGCCGCTCGAGCACGGCGCGCGGTGCGCCCGCGGCGGCGGCCTCCAGAAAGGTCGCTGCCAAGATAGGCTGCCTGGCTAGCAATCTTGAGGCGATACCCCATGGCAGCCAGCCGTCGAACCACAGCACGCGCGTCCGCAATGCGAGTACAACGCACCACGGACTTGGGAGACACAGCCAGGCCGCGTCGTTCAAGTTCGGCGCATGTCTCTGCCAAGCACGAAACCAAGCGAGCACGCAGTGCAACCCGAGAACCATGCACTGTCTGACTCCGGTCACCCACCCAAATCCGATGGGACATGATGACATGTATGGTTGTGGTTCTCTGCAGCACATTCCCCAGAACGAGCGCCGCCTCGCAATCCCTGCACGATGGGGCGCGTCGGCGCATGGGGGGCGCCGTGCGCCCCTGACTGCCGGGAGCAACGGGCAGCCATGCATTGCTGCAGTTCGAGGCCCAATACTTCAGCAGAGCGAGACTGGAGACGAAGAGCTGCCTTGCCCATATGGTACCAGCCCACCATATCAGAAAAAAAACTCGCGACGTCAATCATGCCATTGCCAACTGAAGCGCCGAGCCGCACAGCAAGTTGTTCGTCCACTGCGCGAAGAAAGACCTTGCGAAGTGCAAAATTGCCGCGCACCGCTGCGTCCCAGTGCGCCTCGCACTGGTCAGTCCAAGTGTGGACGTGCACCTCGCGGGCCCAAGACCAGGTGTGCCCGAGGTGGGATAGCAACCCGATCGCGCGGTCGCCAGCCACCTTCTTGGGCAAGAGGGTGCCCAGCGTGAGGAGTACCTGATGGGGCCACGCCTGGTGCAGCTCGCAGAGCGTGAGGATCTCGCCTATCTCTGCAAGAGCTGCATCTGGCAATCTGTCGAAGACGTGGCTGCTGGCTCGACCGACTCCCATGGTAGCGTTGGGCTCCATGCTCATGAGCGCCCCCCGGAGTTCCAGGACTCCAAGAGGCATGACCGATCCACCTTGTATACGGTGCCGAATGCCAGGACACAGCTCTGATTACTGCTGAAACTCATAAGCTGCTGGGCCCCAGAGACGCTCCCACTTCTCCGATTTAGCGCCCATGATGTCCTTGGGGTGCATCAGCGTCCTGGGGCCCATCTCAAGATTGTCGGCTGGCAGCGCCTGGTCACGAGTGGACTTGTGAAGTGCTCCTACCGCTGGTGCTGTCTCAGCCCACTCTCGACATTCCTCGAGTGAACATTGAATGGCACGTTGCTGGCTACTACGAGCGAGGCGCGCTGCGTCATTGTCAAGCTTCTTTAGTTCGCCCAGTGTGGTCTCACCAAGTTGGCTGAGGACTGGTTGCCATTGGGACCACTTGAGACGGCCACCTTTGCGAACAACTCTGCGACTCTCCCCGGGGCACTGCGACAAGGTTACGCGCGGCCGCGATGAGAATCTGCTGCTGCGTATCACCGTTTTGCCGCTGACGGTGACTGGCGAGGCTATGAACGAGGGTCGATGCACGGGCCCACCAGCCTGCGACTCGCTCCCGACTTGGTTGAATACGCTGCGGCTTCGACTGGTGGAACCCACACGCAGGAAACTGCCTTGCTTGCCCGCGGCTCAGCGCAGGTGGGATCTGCTGATGGCGCGAGTAGATAGCCAGACCAACAAACCAAATCCAACTGCAGCACAATGAACTGATGCGCACTGAAACGGACGATTGTGACCCGAGCCGAAAGGCTACGGACGGCACGACAGCAGGGGCAGAAATATTGAAAGAGTTCGGAGGGAAAACAAGGTTTTTCCCTGGCCTGGCCCCAAGTCTCCGCAGGCACATCGGACGAGACGGCGGCGTTATTTGCCTGCTCAGCCTCTTCCTCTGCAGCAACCGAGATGGAGCCTGAGGTGTCAGGGGCCTGGGCCTCAGAGCTCACCTGCTGGGGGTGGGCGGCGCCTTCATCCGCGCTGTCGGGCTTATCGGGGCTCTCGGGGTTAGAGGGGGTCGAATTAGCACGAGCTGGCTCAGCGACTGACTTTGACGAACTGACAAGAGAAGCCGCAAAGACAGGCTGGGCGGCGCGCGCGTGCCCGGGGGAGTCGAAGTTGGGCTGGTCGGCCCACAGGTCGTAGTCATACTCGTCCAGCCAGCTGCTGTCTCTAAGAATGCTGCTGGCCGCGACCTCTTCTGACTCCGACGCCTCCCATTCGCTTTCGGCGCGTCTATCCGAGGTGAGCAAGTCTCCGAACCACCCCTTGGGTTCTCGGATTGCGCCTCCCTGGGCCTATCCCGCGATCTGCGTCACGCGTGGCCTTGCAACGGCTCGGTTGCGAACCTTCCGTTGGCTGATTCCCAGGGCGGACCGCTTTAGGGGGCCTGGGGGGCAACTCGAAGACACGAGTGTAGAGCTGAGAGATGGCGCCCACAAGGCCCACGTGGAGCCCGATATGAGGGCGCCACGGCGCGTCGCACGCGGCGCGGACTGAGCGAATATAAGGCCGCGCAGCGGCACTAGCAACTCTATAATCTACATGAGAAGGCTTCTGATCCCCTCTAGGCGCACAAGTAAAGTCCGCGTCGCAACGCAAATGTTGCCCCCCCCCCCCCCCCCGTCTCTGATTGAGGGGGGCAGGGGTGAAATTCCAATCTGCAACAACTAACCAAGGAAACTGGAGGGCAGCTAAGAGAGACGCAAGCTTCCGAAATGTTGGGACATTATGATATCTCATACCTATAGTTGAGTGACCGTAAAAGGTGACAACAAACATTGAATACCCTATTAGCTCTAGCAAGACGGGCACGAAGCCGTCGAAAGAGCTGCCCCGCTCAGAGCGGAGTCCCGGGACAGCCCGCGCCTCGCCCAAGATGCAAGCTGGCTTGTGCCCGGCCACCAGGACAAACTCGCCGCCCTCGTTGGCAAATGCACTGCCTGTAGACTTGATTCATCTGCTCTTCGACCGTGCAGCGTTGGCGTAGAGGCGTAGAGCTTGAGATTGCCGTCGCGAGCTTGTCACCGCCACTGGCTGATCGCGTGCTGGTTGATGTGTCTCACACAAGCTGATGTACGAGTACCCTTCCTTCACGAGTGTGCCCACATGCCCCCAAGCTTTGTCGCCCATGCACGTGATGTTCGGAAAAAAAGAGGGACGAAACTTGCGTCGTTGTTCGTCGTAGTTGTAGTGCAACCCGTGACAGCAGCGCCCACAGAGGTAGAAGGTGGAGCTGGCGAAGTAGCCGAAGATGCGGCAGCCCCCGAGCTGCCCGCGCTGGCACCAATACACGCACTGGCGGCCCCCGAACTCGCAGCACCCGTAGTCTGCGTAGTAGTCGTCGTAGAAGTCCCTAGTCAGCTGGAGCCCAGGCCGTCGGCAGCAGGGGACGCACCCACGCCCTTGCCACCCTCGGTGCCCTTGCACTTGTTGATAGCGGCGGCGGCCTGAAACCTCGCCTGGGACATTGTCGCCGCCTCCCTCTTGATGGCCTCCTCGTGCGCGGGGTCGACGGTGTCGGGCTAACAGCGCTAGAAGCACCTGCGCCGCCGCCTCTCCCGCTGCCTCGGCAGCGGCCGCGCCCAGGCCATCCTGACCGCCGCCGTCGTTCCCTTTGCGCTTCTCGGCCATCCTCTGGGCGACCTCTTTCTCGGCCTGTTTCACCTTGTCAACGAACGATTGCCGCGTGGAGCTCTTCTCCTCCATGGCTGCCTTGTACTGCTCCAGCTCGGCCTTCAAGGACCGAAACTGCGGCTTGT